>JABSTR010002195.1:0-46358 GCA_013339765.2 Haemaphysalis longicornis
TTTTTATTTACTTATATTTATTTCTAATTTTTATTTATTTATTTATTTATTTATTTCTTATTATTTATTTATTTATTTATTTATTTATTTATTTTAGTTAATTTATTTATTTATTTATTTACACTAACAGCTCGAATGGGCATTACAGCGGGCGGGATAGTGTGGGGTTATGAACAATAATACAGTACATTTTTCAAGCAGAACACAACAATGAAGGCATGTATGCTGTACAGATATATAGCACCGAGAAACTAGAAGTACAACCCAGAAACACCGCAAAACCAGTACATACGTTGAATAGAAAAAGGGTTCACGCAAAAAACACAAAAAGTAAAAAAAACACAATCAGTACACTCAACTGGAGGAAAGCAGTATATGCATAGAAAAAAAAAGAAAGAAAGGTTTCGACAACATCAAAAAACTTACACAAATGTTTTCAGCGCATGTTGAAAGGATGATGAATCGGATGGTGTTCGATGTGAGCAGGCAACAAGTTCCATTCTGCTATTGCAACAACTAAAGGAGAGTTTTTATATCATTCTGTTTTAGCAAAAAAGTGGTCTAACTTTGAAAATGTCGTCTTCCCATGCAGACAAATGAGGTGGTGGAGCGAAATCAAGCTTTGAAAACGGCGTACTATTGCGGTACAGCTAATAAAAAAGAGAGTCGAGCCAAATAGCGGGGTGTGGCAAGTGAGGGCAGTTTAAGTGAATCGTTTAAAGAAGATACGCTTTGGTTTTACGAGTACGAGAACGTCGGGAATCGGGTTGCCTTGTTTGGCACGGATACCAATAGGATATTTAACTTTACGCTATGAGCATGCCATATAAGAGAAGCATATTCTAGTGAGATGCGGATAAGGCAACTATATGCGTGAAGCCTGGTTTTCTTGATGGCTAAATGTATTTGTCTTTTGGGAAGCCTAGTTTTAAGGGCTTTATGAGTTATCTGTTCTATGCTGTACGTCCACCTTAATTACGTTCTAAGCAAAACTTAAATATTTAGACGATTTACGTGAATCTATTGGAGAACCATTTATGTTTTAGTTTAGTTAAAAGTAAAAATTATGTGTTTAGTTTTTTTCTAAAATAATTCGTATTATCAGCCGCTACACCATTCGTCTAGCCTAATGAGATAATATTGCAAGATAATTGTGTAGGCAGGGTAAAATATCTGTCAATACACTACAGAGTCGCCAGAAAACAGGCTAATTAGGGATTTCAGGCTACATGCTGTGTCCCTTATGTAAATCAAGAATAAAAGAGGGGATAATTCTAACCCCCGAAGCACCCCAGAGAAAACACGTGTTTGATTACAAATATAATCGATTTATTTGACTGTGTGGAAACGATTGGTTAAAAATTCTTCTATCCAGCGTGTTGTGTTTTCGTGGAATTGGTGTTTGTATTTGAAAGTTTTGGAATTGTTCGAATAGGAATTTTTATTTACAGACATTTTTGGGGCACCCGATCTTAGGCTTTTAGGAGGTCAATGAGAACTGCATCGCAAGGACGGGGCATGTTTAGAGCGGAATGAAGGTCGGTTACAAACCTCCGGAAGAGCTGTTTGGCGGGATAAATCTTTTCTAAAGCCATGTCGGTTTTTTATGTGCAGGTTTTTCCGACTTAAGAGGGCCATTATACGCGTGTGTATAATGTGTGTTCAAATAGTTTACGACTTATTCATGTTAGTAAAATGTGCCTTTCGTTATTTCGGTTGGTGATGACCGCTGATTTAGAAATGGGGCGCACACGCACTGATTTTCAAGCTTCCGGCATGAATCTTGAATGGAAAAATTTTTAACAATTCAAAGAAAAATATTACGAAAGTGGCTCGTTAGTTTTACAAGTTTTGCACTAATTCCTTCTGGTCTGGTGCTAGTCTTGAAAGGGAATCGGTCCATTTCGGAGGCTACGTCATGCGTAGTGGTTACGGTAGCGGAACAGAGGTGTGTAATGGTAAGTGACGGCCAATCCAGAGAGTTATCTAGTGGTCGCTCAACAGTGAAAACTTGAGAGAAAACTCTATCAGTGCATTCGCCAACGGGCATGGTCTTGCATCATCATTGGAATACTAACATTCCAACCTTTTTTAGGGTCTGTTTTTAAAAGGTTGGGTAACGTGCAATTGTAAATTTTTTTTGGCCTTTTAATTGCATATGCGCACATGCTGGATGTACTCTTGTATTTGAGCCAGTCATGGCGGTCGCTCGTTCTAGTCGCTTTCTGGTACGCTCTTTTTTTTGTTCAATCTGGTTTTTACTTCTCGAGTAAAACCAGGATCTTTTAATTTTTCGCTGATTGACTGCTTAGGTACACACAATTCTTCCTTTAGTTTATCGCGGAAGAAGAACCATTTATGCTCCACTGAACGATTTGCAATGTTGAGTTCAAGTTTTTCAGAGAAGCTATTGCAACAAATTGTCAGTGTCGGTTCGGCTATACTTAAAGATTTTGTTCTTAACCTTAAAGTTGTAGGCACGTGGTAGCGGCAGTGAACAATGTACGGCGTTATGGTCACTGACTTCATTCTCTATGCTTGTTTTAGCAAGCTGTGGGCGATTTATGAGTACAAGATCTAGTATGTGGCCGCCGCGCGCCGGTTCATGTACAAGTTGTTTGAAATTATGATAATGAAATTAGCGCAGACAGCTTAGTTGTTCGTGGCGATTACGTTGACTACGATGGTTAGGGAGGTCCTTTCAATAGCAGGATAATCAAACCTGCATGCAAAAAGTTTAGACTACTCTGGAGCTTGAAGGAAATGGTGTCGATCCCATTGTTAAGAATGCCTCCGGAATCCTGCGGGCGATCACGTGGTCGGCAGCAGGCACCGACGACCATACCTCGGCAAAGTAGGCGCGGCTCACTCAAAACTAAACACTCACTGACAAATTTATTTTCGAATCTCCCACTCACTCAAACTCAGATTTATTGCTGAGCAGCACATCTGCGCTCACTCAAACTCAAGCTAACAGTGAGCGGAAAACTCAGAACTCCCTTGGACTCACAACTCAAAATGTACTCAAGCTCAAAATGTACTGAAAACTCGAAATGTACTCAAACTCAAAATGTACTCACTCAAAATGTAATCAGAACTCTACATGTACTCAAAAGTCAAAATGTACTATGAACTAAAAATGTACTCAAGCTCGAAGTGACTATGCACTGAAAATGTACCCAAACTCAAAATGTACTCAAAACTCAAAATATACTCAGAACTCAAAATGTACTCAGAACTCAAAACGTACACAAACCTAAAATGGGCGCGGAACTCACTCGGTCTGAAGTGCACTGAAATTCAGTCGGTCTCAAACTCGTTCAAGCTCACTAGCCTCGCGCTCACTCAAATTAAAACTCACGCGTGAGTCTGAGCACAAATGAGTCTGAGTGAGTAGACTCATCAGTGAGTCCGCCGACCTCTGCCGATGACACAATGAACATGTTCAAAACAGACCGAAACCCGGACAATTTGAGGAAGGGAAAAAGTGAAAAGAAGTGATGGGTGATGATTTCACGCATATTATAACTCTTCCCCCGCTGCAGCACGCTCTATCTTCGGGAAAGAGCGCAAATGATGAGGGAACTGCTAAATCAGTGTTTGGAACAACTTGACATAGGCATGTGTCGTTGCATACAAATACATCCGCCGAACACGTGAAAAACAAAACACTGTTAGTGCTTCAACTTTGGTATTCATGCTAAAGAAACATGCATCGAGCAAGGATACCAGTTTGCTAGACTTAGTTTTGTGAAGTGGCCGTTTATAGCGTCGTTGTGGCGAGGGTGCTTTGGTTGAGGCCACCTTACCAACGCAATCGTTTGCAGAATCGTACCAGAAAATGAAGTTATGCATGTGCAGTTTGTTATGTGACACGGTTTATGGTTATGTCGGAGTTTTACTAGTCTATGGGCTAATGAAGTATGTGCGATATACACGAGCCCATAACTCCGGATCTTCTACTTCTCTCTAATGTTTCGCCGCCGCTTCGATGGCATGGTATTAGAGGTTGGACTGAAGGCATCGTATTCGTTTCGATGTAACGTCACTGTGACTTTCGCGTCGCTTTTTGTCTTCTTCAGGAGTAACCCTCTTCAGTGGCCTCATTCGTCCCCTCTTCGGAAACACGGCTGCTACACCTCACATAAATTTGTGAACATGCTGCTGAAAAACGTTTTCGCTTACTGCGAGGCCCAGATCGTTATTTTTGCACGGGTTTTTGGATCTCTCCCAAAGCGGACCACGTTAGCACGCCGTATAATCGGCCGCAACACGCTCGGCAGCGTGTTCCTGATGATCGAGCGGTATCAGGGGGCGTGATGACGTCACAGCTGCACGCGTCTTGGCTCCTCCAACGTTGTTGGTCGGAGATCGTGCAAGACGCCTCGTGCAGCAGAAGTGTTTTATATTTTTGCAAACGCCAACAGTCCAAGCTCAAACCTAAAAAGTCCACTGGTAAAACAATACCGTATTTTGTGGAATTTAGCGGCTTGTCTCTTGCCTAAACGACAGGTACAAAAAATTTCCATGCAAGCCCTAAGCAGGGTATATATCAGCGATGGAGGCCACGATGGTCTGGTATAACCAAACGCTGGCCTTCTCTGCAAGAGCTTTCTAACCCAAAGGAGAAACCCAAGTATCTACATGCGCGCTTCGTGTAAATGAGAGAATGAACTGTCACCAACAACTAAAAAATGCGGCTGATTTGTCTTAGAGATTTGCTTAGTGGCGTTATTAATAGGTAAGAGCGCTTTTAATGTACCTAGCAGGAAAGGTTAACATGCAAGGCCGAGTCCCAGGGGTAGCACTGAATCTGACATATTTGAGGCCGTTTTGGACGTAGAGCCGTATACTACACTGCTCTAGTGCATGTGTGAGCTTACTAATGTGATAAAAAGCATAAATTGCGGTCGTTATCCCCAAAAACATAGGAATCTGCTGGCTCTAAATATTCCTGGTTTCAAAAACGTTCTCTATAACTTGTCTTTAAGACGAACAAACACATTTTTGTATAATGATATTGCCCACCAACATGTATTCTTTAGCTGCAGTATCGCATCCGCATTCCGTTATATTCCTGGCTGCAGGTGAGATAACGCGGTAAATCGTCAACACACCGTGTGTACGTTTCTGAAGATACAGTATAAAGCTGTTTTTGTCGGTTCATTTTTTGAACCTAATAAACAAGTGTTGCATCAAAATTACCAAAAATAAACAGGTTGCATTGCTAAAACCTCATTTTTGCGCAATGAAACGTCATAAAGTAAAGAATTGAAGATGACAACGGTTTATGAAGAGAATTTATTTTAATGAGAAGCAGTGTAGAACTCAACACGCCGCCTTGAGGCAAACGTTTTTTCCGTTCTGTTTGTCATGATGGTTGAGTATGTGTGAGTGGTTCATTGCGTGTCGCTCGTTTGTCAATATGGTCAGCTCAATGAACGGGTTTTGTTTCGAATAGTATACCTTGCGGTACGCGGTATTAACATAGGTAGTTCGTTTTAACATGGGTAGTTCGTTCCGTGTTTGTCTGTCCAAAGTATTTTCCAGCGTTTCCGGGGTTTCCTTTGTATAAACGGTATTATCTAGCGGTGACGGATGTACCGTGCATCTGTACAGATCTTGAGTGATTCCACAGCGCCCTTGCTGTCGGCGATGGCATGTGCAAAAGCGCCCTTGTGTTGAGAAATCCCGTAAACAAACATTTTTTTGCTTTAAACGATTGACACTGAATATAATTTTACAAAGACGGTTTAGGGCACAAGGTTTAGTTGTGTTGCTCAAATGCGGAGGAGCGAGGACACTTGAGATGATGCGACTACCAAAAAACTCTTCTCATGCGTTTTTCATAATATATCTTCTACTACCTACAAAGCCATACTCTTCTTCTATAATCATGCCACAACTTATGTTGATCTTCATGCAGTAACACTCCTTCCGTATGCAGCACACGAAGTAAAGGAAAGGGAAATCGAGGCACCTTTGTAAATGGTAGTGTGAACATGTTAGTATTGCAAGTGTAAAAAATATTATATCTTTAATGCTTCTTTGCCTATTTCGCATGCCAATTTGCCTGCACAACCGTCCGCAAAAATACCAAGTAGGCACTAGGCTGGTGCTACGCCAGCGATTGAAGACCTAGTGAATTTGTATATCCAGGTCCCTGTCTTCTCCGCAAGGGCTATCACACGCAATGTGAGGGGGGCGAGGCTCGAACAGCGCAATAAACACAGATGATTGGATGGAGTCTCACGAACAATATATTACGTGGGTGATCTGTCTTACAGATAAACTACGAAGCGTGAAGAAGTGATGTGTTAGAACCCTGGTGGTTTAGACGCCAATCGTTGCTCGCCGCAGTGACGTTTGTTGGGATTAGCCTGGAACACTGCACACGGAAAGCGGAGCCCCAGATGTAGCACAGGAAATGGTCTTTTCAAAGCAGGTTTGTAAGTGGACTTTTATACTACACTATAGTAGTCCATAGATGGGCGTCAACTGCCGGGAGTTCTGGAGTTTGGTTGATGCTTCTGGTAAGCCGAGACTGACTTTCAAGGAGGTTCTTTGCGCAGTGGTCCGAATCTTCCGCAGGTGTGACGCTTGGGGTGATACTTGGGGAGAGCTTTCCAGTCTGTAAATTTACCTGCCCCGATTCAGTGTCGATGATGAGTAGAGGGAAGAGTAATCTTGATAATGTGGTGGTCACTTCCTAAGGTTTTCGGTAGAAGACTCCAGGTGGGATTGTTGGTATGACGCGCGAATGTTATATCAGGGATGGTGTACCGCGTGATGCTTGCGCTCATGCGGGTGGGCTACGTGACGTCGTTCTGAAGCGTAAAATGGTGTTGCTGCAAGGCATGTAGTAGCGCTGTGCCCTATTTAGTCGCTCGCGGGTCGCCACAATTGATATGGGCGGCATTGAAGTCACCCAGTACAATGCAGGGATTGGAGTTCGCTGCCGGGCTGTGGCATTCTATAAGGTTTCCATGTCCATGAGGGAGTGCGTTGGGGGGCTGTTGATATTCAAAAGGCATATGCTGGGGCTTGAGGGGTTCCGTGGTATAAGAATAATTAAAACGTGGTCCGTCGATCATGTGATTGCGATCGCTTCTGCTGTGAGTGTCTGTGCAACTAGGAAAGCCGTAGGGGAGTGGGGAGGTTTATGTACGTATAGAAGCCTCTGAGGATGGGGTGGGGCATCTGTTTCCTGGAGAGCAGTGGAGTCCGCCGGTTGCGTAGCTACGAAACGTTTGAGTTGCGCCTTTTTGCATTTTGTGCAGCAGCAGTTGCGGCGAAAGGAGCACGCGCTGAGAGCATTCGTCTTTGCAGCCGTTACAGGCGATTAACTCAGCACAGAATCGGTTTGCTGCTCCGGGTCTACTGGTGCACCCAAACGTGTGGCTGTGCTTGCACGCCTACCCGGCAACAGCTTTCTCGGAGAACCTTTCTGCGTCTGCGTCGACTGCCCGCTGACCGTGCACCTGACCACTTCCGGGAATATATAAGCCTGAACTGGACGATTCCACCGCCATTGTGCAGCAGCAGTTGCGGCGAAAGAAGCACACGCTCGCAGCATTCGTCTTTGCTGTTTGGTTTGTTATTTTGCGCTGGTTTTATAATTTTAAAGCCGGAACTGCTACCCAACGTGATTTCTTTGATTGTCTCTGCTCTGTTTGCGATTCCTACTAGCGCAAAACTTGCCAAACGAATCCATTCTCTTGAGGCCCTTCTCAAGGACAACATAGATTCCCTGGTGAAAGACCTTGCCGGAAGAATGGTTCGGACGCTTGAGGAGCAGGGTATTGCTGTGCACGTAAAATTGGCCGAGACAGTGGGGTATGTGAGTGATAAGTATGACTCCGTGTTAGCGCAAAATCCTGAACTTGTAACGGCCAATAAGGAACTGTTGGCGCGCAACGCAGTCCTTGATTGAAAGTGACTGAAATGGAGCAGTATTCTAGGTTAAATAACAACGAAATTGGGGCATTCCTACGACAAAAGGCGAAGACTGCAGAGAGATACTCCAGTGTGTCGTTAACGTAATCGAAAGCCCTATCTCACCCGCTGACATTGATACTGTCTACCGTGTGTCCACCAAGTCCAAAAAAAAAACTTGATCGCAGGTTTTTGTTCTGGGGATAAAAAAATGCATTCGTTCACAAGGCACGAAAGGCTCGGCTTCGTGCTAGCCAGCTTGGTTTTGCCGGAGAAAACGACAAGCCCGTGTTTGTGAATGACGACCTCACAATTGAGAACAAGCGTTTGTTTGCGAAAGCACTGGCTCTGAAAAAGGAAAAAAAATGGCAATTCCATTGGACCAATAACTGTCCGATCTTGGCACAAATAAACAAGAACTTTAAAGTCAATGGCATTGCCACTGAGGCTCACCTGCGCATCTTCAACTGAGCCCGTCTTTTGGGCACACGCTCGTTGGCACCCCTTCCAATGTCTCGTTTATCTCCAGATAAACTGAAAAATGTACTCTTAAAAAAGAATAGGTCGCTTATCCATTGTATGCCTGAAGTCTTCAGAAAAACCATGACGCTATTTATAACTTTAGCGCTTCACTTTATCATTCACTTTCTGTCATTTTTATTGCAAAAACTTCGCAGTGTGACGCCGATTGCAATTTATTTGGTTTCCCGTCCTATCAGGCCAAATATTGCCTTTGCATATAAAGTATTCACGGAGGCGCTGCTATCTTTATTTAACCAGAAATAAAATACTCACGACGGCAGGATTTGTCTATCAGCGTCCTGCAGTGTGAGACAGTCTGGATCGAAATTGATAAATCGCTTTTTCCAAACTGCCATAAAAACATTGTTCTGGGCAGTATATACCACTCCCCATCTTCTTCCTTTCCTAATTTCGTGCTTGGTTTATCCTTGGTATTTATTAAGGTACCGGCTGGAAATAAGTGAACTGTAATTGTGGGAAACATCAAAATAACTTGCTCGATACCACCTCGAACTCTTATTTACCGTACAATAATTGTTTTAGTGGATTTGGTTATGAATATTTAATTGTGAATCCCACAAGATGCGCAACGCTAACACTATTTGATGATGCCTTGTCACGGTGCATATGAATGTTTCTGTAGCATCTGTGAGCACCTTGGCGAATCGAGCTGTGACTTGCTCATTCATTTTTTGTACCGGGGGGAAGACGTAGTCACAGAATCGTATATCAAGTATTTCTTCTAATTGGCAGCGGTAATGGTCGCAGAGGGGACAGGTGGAGGAGGGGTAGAAGAAGGAGGTGGTAGAGTGGAGCGTTCCGCTTCGAGGGGTTTAACGAGAGCGAGTAGTTGGGCGTTTTTCTGTGGTTTTGCTCTGGCGTGGGAGTTCCATTTCGGAGTTCCATTGGTTTCGGAGTTCCATTCGGGATTTCCATTGGTGGGCGTGGGAGTTTCATTTCGAGAGATGGTAGTGGGTTGGTGTTTGGCTGTAGGGGTGGGAAAGGTTTGGTGGTTATTGGCGGGGGTTCGCGGCAGGAGCACACGCCGCGATAGCAGACCAGCTTACCTGGTTAGCGGCCTGCATTTTGGGCTTGCGTGCGGGGAGTGGCGGTAGGAAACAGCGTGGAGAGTCCTTGCCTGCCATGGTGTCTGGTGGGAGGCACAGCTGGAAGTTCGGGTCGCACGAGTGACTTGGTGGTGGGTTGGATAGTCCGCAGTTAAGACACTTTGGGTGGTCGGGAGTGGGGCACACATCTGACTGATGTACACGTTCCCCACACGCGCGGCACACTTGCACCGATCGGTTGAAAGGGCGGCAGCGAATTAACACACTGCCCAATGTCGCGTAAAACGAGATAAATTTCGTTCGGCAAAGGAGGAGTGCTGACCTTGTTTTTCCAGTTATGCGGGCGTGAAGCAAAAATGGTCGTTTTCCCTTAAGGCACTTTATCAGGTTTTCCTCGGTGATGTCTGGGTCGAGGCCGGGAATTACGCCGTGCCTGGAGCCAGGGGGTGGCTTCATATACGCGAAGAACTCAAGTAGGCGGTTGGCGTGTTGCAGGCTTTCGATGTCGCTGAGCATGATTGCGAGGTCCGGGTTGGTTGTGCTGGCGACGAGCACGTTCGGAACGGTTTGGAGCAGAAGAGTCACTTTCGAGAATACTTCTGGGAGGAGGAGGTTCCACTTGTCCGCAAAGGTCGCGGTCAGTAGTTTGATCGCCAAGGAAGCAAAATGGAGTACTTCTCCGGGCTTGTAGACGGTCGTCTAGTTGTATTGCGGCAAGCGGGCAGGCGGCTCTTTAGTGGCGCAGCGAGGTGTCGATGTTTTCGGTCGCTGGACGCCCGCCTGTGACACGGGCGACGCGTTGTTGCCTTGTTTTTTTCTTCTTTTACGCAGTACTGTTATCCAAGAGTTGGCGGAGCCATGTATATTCTCGTCCGAAGAGTCCATTTTCAATGTGTTGGCTTGCTGTGGCGAGGATGGGAACTCTTGGCTTATTGTGCGGTGAGCCGGCGTTGCTGTGACGAGTGGTGGTGGCTAGACCTACAAAGTAGGCCCAGCGGACTGGCTTAGTGCTCAAGTTGTCGAGGCCGATAAAATGGGTTTGGCCGGTCTGTTGTGGCTCAGCGTGTTATCAGATGGTCCCTGGTGATGTTAAACATTCGCTAGTGGTGGTCTTTTTGGCGAATGCGGCGTATATCCGCCGATGCAAAGTCGGAAAGTGAGAGCCGAAACGAGGCGCGTTCACCTGTGTCGGCCCTGTGGTCGAGGCGGTCAGTGCATACCATGTTTTAAAGCAAAGCATTCTACCTCCACCAGCCAACGGTTCCTTTGTGGCGTGCGGAACAAGAAACTTCGTACGCGCCTGCGGGGGTGGAGGGCGCTTTTCACTTATGGAATACACTGTAGATGGCGCGGCGATAGGGCGCTATTACCCAGCGTTTCCTGGGCTCACCCCGGCGGGCGCGTCGGCGAGACCCTTCCATAGGCGTTGTCGTCTGCTCTACTGACGTTGTTGGGCCTTTCCTGGCGCAGCTTTGAGTTCATTAGGGGCTTACTTCGCACGGTTTGATTAACTGCTTTGACAGCACCTCATGAGTAACCCGGATCCTACTGAATGAAGTGTCCTCATGGCAAAGGTACGTTAAGGAGTGGTTTGCAGGGCAGGCAAACAAAATGTGGAGACCACTTAGAGACTTCTGGCCGCTAGAGAATCGCCACTTTTTGCGCACTGCTTGTCATGAATGAACTGCGAATACCAATTCGGTTGTGTTTTAACAGGCATTACACAAGACGAATGGAGCAACTGGTTTTCAAAAATAGCGATTATAAAAGATCTGTCAGATTTCTCGCAATACTCAAACTTGCGAAACTATTTGTTTAAATCTGTATAAACGGAAATCACTGCGCTCACATCCGGGGTTGTTTTGGTGTTCGCGCTTGTGCCGCGCGGAGGATTACCCCCGAGCTAGCACATCAGGATGGCAAGGTTCCGCTGTCGCACCCTTCAAAACACGCGCCTCTCAGGTTTTTCAGCCGACACATGGCCGGGCTACATCGGCGGCGTCCGCCACTCGAGCCCGGCCGTAGACGACGCTGCTGCGTTGGTGACGGCACCACCGCGAATCCCAGGTAACGACTGGCAGAATCTAGTTTCACTTTTTCTACGACCTCACGTGAGAAATAAAGCGACATCGCATGTTATATTCTTGTAGGGGGTCATTCACAGATTTACTTTACAACCGCCCTCACAGCCTAAATTGGAGCCATTTTTTAAGAGAAAACTCTGGCACGTTATTGAGGTACTTCATTGTTTGAAATAGAATGTACAGGCTCAACACAGTGTGTTTGCAATATTTATTTTGGGGTTAGCGTTAGAACAAACGAGCCTCTCAAACATGTTTTGGTGCGTGCGCGTGAAGGCCCTGGTGTGTTCAATCAGTTTTGCGACAAGATGTCAACCTGTTTTGCTTGTGGCTCTCGTGAATGATCCTTCCTTGCGCACTTTGTGTAAAATGAGGGTGGATAGGGCACTACCTGATTTTCTTGTTTTATCTGCGATTGTTTCTTCGGCCGCAGCGAGAGGACATTTTTATAAAGTGGTACTACCACCTAAGTTCTTACGTGAGCGCAGAAAGTTTCACGGGTTCGTCGTTTGTAAAGTATTTTTAGGGGTGAAGCTCCTCTTCTCGGGCCCTGTCCCGGCCGTACACGGCACATTGTACACGGCACATTGATGATGATTGTGGCAGGATCCCCCTAGGAATTGACCGACCAAAGATTGGCCGAGGAGGTGATAACGTTCAACGCGTTCGTTGCTACCCAACAAGGAGGAGAGGAAAAAGAAGTGGTTAGCGTTCGTCGCCTGCGAGCTGAATACTTTTGCTCGGGCCCTGTCCCGTCCCTCATTGCTGCTTTACAAGGCGGAATGATGATGATTGTGGAGGGATACCCTTTGGGATTGGCCAACCAAAGATTGCCCGCAGAGGTCAAAACGTTCAACGCGTTCGTTGCAACCCAACAAGGAGGAGAGGAGGAAAAGTTTGTCGTTCGTCGGGCAACACGCAAAATGCGGAGCAGCGTGCTGAAATGGTGGCTGAGAGACAGAGGCTTAAGGAAGATGCGGAACGAGAAAACGAGGAAAGGCGTGAAGCCGACGAAAGAGAAAGGGAAGCCGCCGAACGAGCTAGGGAAGCCGCCGAGAGGGCAAAATAAGCTGCGGACAATGAAATGCGAATCCTCGAGCTGAAGATCCGTCTTCAAGAAGGATCGTGAAACGCCGCAAATGTCACTGGCGAAAGTGAAACTAGCGCCACTGTATCCGTGATGAATCCTCAAAATCTCCTACCTCTATTTGACGAAAGGCGCGGTGATCTTCACGTGTACCTTAAACGTTTCGAGTGCGTGGCAGCTGGACAGGGGTGGTCCCAGGACAAATGGGTCGTTGCACTCAGTATGTGCTTGTCCGGATAAGCGCTCACCGTGCTTGGGAGGATGACTGCGCCGGAACCGCTGGACTACAGCGAAATAAGGAAAGCTTTACTCCAACGATTCAAATTCACTGCCAAAGGGTATCAGGAAAAGTTCCGCAAAGCCCGGGCAGAAGACAGCGAAATGGGACGGCAGTTTGCAACCAGGCTGTCGAGCTACTTTGACCATTTGGTTGAGATGGCCAATAGTTCTAAATCTTTTCAAGGCCTCCGCGACCTAATAATCTCGGAGCAATTTTATAGCTGTTGCCATTCAAAGCTCGTGGTATTTGTAAAAGACCGCGAGTGCAACAGCTTGCATGGGTTAGCGGATGTAGCGGACCGCTTCCTGGAGGCACAGAACCTCTCTAGCCTAGAGAAGCTTCCAAGTGACGCGCCGGAAGGTCCGAAGGGTGCGGCTGACACACCGAGAATGCCGGCACACCAGTGCTTCTTGTGCCATCGTCCCCGACACCGTGCGCAGGTCCGTCGCAATGTGCCAAAATACAATATAGTCCGCTCTAAATGTGGCAGACAAGCCCACAAGCAGATAATTGCCCGAAAAGACAGGGAGGCAATGATCAAGTTGCTGCGTGTGCACTTAACCAACTCCCGAGCAAAGCCGCGGAAGAAAAGTCCAGCATTGCTAAACTGTCCAACATGGCTGATGATCCCAACTGCAAAAACACCGAGAGGAAATCACCTTTTCTAGTGGAGGGGATGCCCGTTGATGCAGGACGAGTGCTAGGTAAGGCCGCTAGAGTCCTCAGAGACACCGGGAGCAACACCGCCATCGTCCGCCGTGACATGGTAGACGATCATTGCTTAACCGGGAAGACATTGCGAGTTGTTCTTCATGATGGATGCAATAAAGAACTACCGGAGGCAAAAATCCAGGACCACACACCATATTTTGTGGGAGAGGTGATCGCTGCCTGTATGAGTCATCCCATTTATGACCTGGTGCTCGGTAATATCCCAGGCGTCAGGGAGCCTCACCAACCGGACCCCGATTGGGCGTATGAATGCCCTGGCAACGAGGCAACGGAGAGGAACGGCATGGAACCAACACCGTCTTCTGAACCTCTCAACCTAATTTCTGCCGTCGCGAGCACTCAGGAGGTGAATGCATCGCTTTTAAAGGTGTCACCGATCGCGCACGCCAACATCAACAGAGATAAACTCGGGCAGGAACAACGCAAATACCAAACTTTGAAATGTTGTTACCCGAAAGTTGGGAAGGAGTTTCGCTTCAGAAGACAACACTACTATACATTCCTCGAAGACGAAAACCTCTTATACCAGAAATACCACCTCGAACGTCGAAGGACATTCAAGCAACTCGTAGGGCCGAAAGCGTTAAGAAATTCTATCCTTCGCATCGCACACAAGAGCGTCATGGCTGGTCATCAGGTTGTATATAGAACAGCCGAATGGATTTTGGAAGAATTTTATTGGCCGGACTTACAAGGGGATGTCAAATGTTTTGTGAGATCATGCGACATCTGCCAGTGGACCACGCCCAAAGAGAAAGTCGGCGTAGCACCTTTAGTCAACGCACCCTTGATCTGGACGCCGTTTCAGCGTGTCGCAGTCGACCTGATAGGACCACTGTCCCCTAAGTCGGAACGAGGGAATCGTTACATCTTAATCCTGATTGTCTTCGCTACCCGATATTCCAACGCAGTAGCACTACCTCCGATGGACGCTGTGCATGTCGCTGAAGCTCTCGTAGAAATTTTTTCCGTAGTTTGAATACCTCAAGAGATGATTACAGATCAAGGTGCCAATTTTACTTCCGACCTCATGAAAGTAGTAGGGCGCTTACTGTCCATCAAGCTTTTTCGTACGACTCCTTACCATGCTATGGTTAACGGCCTTGTAGAAAAATTCAATGGCACACTCAAATCGATGGTCAAGAAAATGTGCCAAGAAAAGCCACAAACATGGGATCGTTACCTTGCACCACTACTTTTTGCGTACCGTGAGGTGCGGGAAGCCAGCACGGGCTTTTCTCCTTTCGAACTAATCTACGGACGCCACGGGCGTGGCCCATTGACTGTTCTAAAGAAACTGTGGACTAACGAGAACATTGACAGCGAAGTGCGAACTACTTATGGCTACCTCGTCGACCTTCGTGACCGGCTAAAGACGTGCCGACTCGCGCATGAGGAGCTGCAAAAGGCGCGCATCAAGCAGAAAAGATACTATGACCGCAAGTGCCGCTACAGGAAGCTCCGTCCCGGCGATAAAGTTCTTATTCTGCTACCCACCGATCTCAAGAAACTATTGATGCGATGAAAAGGGCCGTTAAATTTGCTCGATGACAAGAACAACGTTGACTACTTGATCGACCTGGGTGGAAACAGCAAGGTATTCCACATGAATATGCTGAAGCGATACGAAGACTGAGAACCTTCGCCTCCACCCCAGGCATCAGCTGTGATCACAGCCAACGATGTCTCATCTGATACAGAGAAGGGGGCTACTGCGAAACAGAAAATGTTCTTCTGTCCGTACCACTCCACAGTGCCCAGACTGCGGCAGACGTCAAGCTCTCTTCTTCTCTTGACGAGAGCCACATTCCTCAAGTTCGAACTTTTATCCAAGAGTACGGAACTATATTTTCAGATTTGCCAGGCAAGACTAACCTAGTCACCTGTTCGTTGAGTCAGACGTCAGACAAACCAGTGCACATTCCCCAATACCCCATACCTCTGGCCTTACTCGAAGCAATTGAACGTGAATTTCTGGAGATGCTGCCAATGGGCATCATCGAGAAGTTGCAGTCATCTTATCATGCACCCATTGTAATTGTTCGGAAGCCTGGCGGCACCATCAGGCTGTGCATTGACTTCAGAGAGCTCAACAGATTCTCCTCCCAAACTGTGAACCAATTCCCCGAATTGACGTTGTCCTGGCGCTTGTTGGGTCCAAAAGGTTTTTTTCGAAGTTTGACCTAACAAAAATATATTGGCAAGTGCCAATGGGTAAGGACAACCGTCAAAAAACCCCGTTTTCATTTACGTCAGGTCTCTACCATTTCCGGTATATGCCGTTTGCTATTAAGACTGCACCGGCTGTCTTTGCTCGTCTCATGAGACTTGTTTTGTGCGACTTGGAAAATGTCTAATATTATTTTGATTATGATGTGTTCGCCACGAATGCATGGACAGCTCACTTTGATGCTCTCAGGCAAGTCTTCGAGCGAATTCAGCAGTCAAAATCGACCATCAAACATAGCAAATTCGAAATCGGTGCACACAGCATACCATTTCTGGGACATCAGATTGGTGGCTTTCATGTTAAGCCAATGCTCCAGACCCTGGAGAAGATCATTGGTTCCATGACACCTTTCACCAAGACAGCTGTACTGTCCGTCCTTGGGTTCGCTAATTACTAATGGAAGTTTATACCAAATTCCGCGACCATTGCTAAGCACATAACGAATCTTACGAGAAAGGTACAACGCAACATTGTCTCCTGGGGCACGATGCAAGAAGAAGCGTTCAACACCTTGAAGCACTGCCTCTCTTCCGCTCCCATACTTCACGCACCTGTCCTCACTAAATCGTTTGTCCTCCGTACTGATGCCTCGAACACGAGCTTCGGGGCCGTGCTTTTGCAAAGTGGTGATGAGGTACTGCACCCGGTAGCATAGGCCAGCCGCAACCTGTTGCCGCTATAAACACGGTACTCGACAATCGAGCGTGAGTGTCTCGCATTGCTCTGGGCAGTACAGAAATTCCACATTTACTTGTACGGCAAGCCATTCATAATTCAGTCGGACCACCAGCCCTTGCGGTACCTTCAGACGGCTAAACACGTGAACAACCGAGTCTGGCGCTGGAGCTTGGCGCTACAAGAATATAGTTTCACAGTCAAGTGCATCAAGGGAACCGACAACGTGGTTAGCGGGCTACATGAGTAGAGTTTAATTGTTCTAATGTGGCAGCGATTTCTAAAGTACGACTACCTTTGCGACTGTAGGATTACCTGAGTGTTTTTAGACACCCTATCATTTGGTATGTATGTACAGTGAACTGCAATAGCAAGCGCATCGGGCTCCGCACTTCACTTTGGTAGAATATTTGTTCCCCAACAACTTTCTTAAGGTGGGGGTGATGTGATGAGTGGCTCGGAGGGGGCATGGTGAAGATAGTTAAAGAAGATTCACTTCGCGCGAGACACCAAGCGCAGCTGGGGAAAAGACACCACCGAGAAGAAGAAGACGAGACGTGGTGCGAGCAAGAGCTGCGAACCCGGGAAGCGCAGGGCGACCGAGAGAGCTGCCCGTTGAGCGGTCGGCCAAGTTCTGCGACCCTCACCCTCGACGACCACTGCGCTCCAACAAGACATACCTGTGAGCCGTGCTATACGTAACTGTTTTGCGGGCCTTGTGCCAGCCAGTGCCGCGGAAAGCTAACTGAACCTGATTTCTCAACATTCATTTTGAGT
Source organism: Haemaphysalis longicornis (assembly GCA_013339765.2). Lineage (NCBI taxonomy): Eukaryota > Metazoa > Arthropoda > Arachnida > Ixodida > Ixodidae > Haemaphysalis > Haemaphysalis longicornis. The sequence goes on from JABSTR010002195.1 coordinate 17,387, forward strand.
TAACGCCATTTTCTTTGAGTGGATGAATATGTTGTAAATACACTTCGTCGTGTGTGTGCGTCCAGCATTCCTCTCACTGAGTAATGCAAGATCATAGCGTAACACCCACCTTGCGTTGCATATGGAAATCGCACATGGACAAACGCCATAACGACCTCAATATTAAAATGATTATTGAGGGTGGGGTTCTCCGCCGGAATTGCCGGATTGGTCGCCTTTGCTTGATGCACTAGCAACTTGAAACAATTTTGGCCGTTAGTGTGTTAGTCAAAAGCCGGCAAGCACTTTCTTAGTGTAGTGTTTTGTTTGTGGTGTTGCGTCTTGGTATGGCAATACAAAGGTGATTGGCGCAAGGCTGCCTCACCTCCACATTCCCGAACAAGAGTGAGAGCAACCCACCCTGATGAGGCCACTCCACTCTCTATCGTTTGGTATGGGAACCACTTTCCAAGACGCGGCTAGGGGCGTCTGGTATGCTAGCCCGATCCTTCCGCGGCGTGACCTCAGACTTTCAGAAAACTTGCGAAAAAGTTCTTCTTAGAACTGATCCGCTGTTAAAAGTGCTTTCTCGGAATGTCGCGATCTCTACGATAGATAATTTTGGGGGTGTGACGCGCGTGAAGTTAGTTCTCTAAGAAGCAAGGCTGCTAGTTGGGTCTGTAGTACTGATCCTGTTCCGCTAAACTCGCAATGCATGTCTGTGTAAGGTACGTAATGTAAACGTAAGTACCACGGAAGTATTTTTGATGTCAATAAAACAGTATAGAATAGCATTTGTCACTTCATGTGTAAGCTGATGCACTCCATCGTAACGCCTAGACGCGCATTTTAAGAGTTACAGTACCTTTGGAAATCTGTACCGTTCAAAATCGGCGTCACTTTGAAAGCAGTGATTCTTCATGTTCTTTGCAACAGAGCATGGTTTTCAATGGTGGAGCTCGGTATTGCGCTCCTTCACTGGAGGATACTAGCGTTAAGGTTTATGTGTTGTGGACACAATATTATCTCATAGTACCAGACTTTGTAGATAAATCTGGAAATGCTCTTTAGTAGTATTTTTTCGAGTTTTGCTTTTCTTCCCGCAACGTTTGCGGGCATTTTTGCGAGAAATGTTCTACCAGGTTTCCACAAGCACCGTTTCTATAATATATTCGTCCGGTGTTGAGAGAAGGATTTTCAAGGAAATAATTTTTTGTTCTATTTGATCTCAATGTATTTGCTAAAAAGGGACAAACGGTGGTGGGCTTCCCAGAATAAAATCGTGTAAACGCAGCTTTACATGGCCTGCGACCATGGCCTGCGAATAAATGTTCACAAAACACGTATGAATTCACTTTTGAATCAGACACACAAGAAAGAAACCGAAAGGTTTTAATTACGCAAGTAGAAACAAACTACCTAAGGATATAACAAGATGCAACTGAACACTACGCAACAAGTCGCAACTAAATACAAGCAAACGAGCAATTTTACAACGAATTCCATAAAAGAATTTTACAGTAAAGCTATCGATTGCAGCAAAGAACATAAACCCTTAAACACTATTTATTTACAATTTTCAATAAATGGAAGGTACTTCTTGCCTAAGTGTTGTCCACATACGATTATAACCTAAATAAAATTATTCTGAACTCATTAGTGTGGAGTTTATTAAATGAGCATAAAATCCGTAGTCCAAATGTACATTACATGTCTGTGTTGATTGGGATAGAAGGGAAGTTGGGCTGCAGTGAGTTTATTTTATAATTATTATCAACTATACATATGTACCTAATATCTCTACTACATGCACACAACGAGTTAATTCCAGGCATTAGGAAGACCGTGGTGGTGACGATATGTTTAAAATTATATGAACTAAAATAAATTTCACATAGAATTCGAAATGAGTACTTGGGTTCAGCTTTGTGTTCTTGAAGGCTTAAATTATCAGCGCTATTTCTTGCACGTCTCCCTCTTCAGAGTGCTCTATTGGAAAACATCATATCAATTTTGTATATTGCCTCCATTTTGGTGCACCAAATCTTTATTTTGGATTCGTGTACTAAAAAAATGACTCTCACAGCCCCTTTATATGGCGGGCACTTCAGGCACTCTGCGAATTCGGGGCCTTGACGTGTCCCGGTCACAATTTAGCACTGCTACATTACCTGCAAACATGATGTGTGTGCCTAGAGATTTTACAGCGGACACTTTATTATTACTCTGCCGTAATACACCGTAGTGCGCATTACCTTGAAGCTTCGTGCAGAGGTGTACCTTTCCACCTGTAAATTCTTATAGCACTACATTGATGATCGCAAATGCACATTTCAAATAGGCTCTTTAGCCGTTGTTATCCGTTCTTCCTAAATATGTACAATGTTGGATAACTAAAGGAGTTTCATGACAGAAATAGTTCACACTGTGGAATCGTGCAATATGTTACAGTACTTCATTCCCCTTACCTATGTTCATTGTTTTTGTTCAAAAATTTAGAAGTACTCTTCTTTTATTTTGTGCACCTAAATAACCAATTGCTGTCGGTATTTAATGGTGTGTGTATGTAAACAACTCGAAAGAAAAAACTGCGGAGTATTTGGAGATTGGTGAATGTCTGGCATTCCCGAGGTTTGTCATTCCAATCGTATTCAGCGCAGCATTTATTATAATGTCTTTCTATTGTGAATCTGGCAAGGTGTGAAACCCCCAGAGAATATTTAGGGAGATTACTGGCTTCCTATAGGTTGACAACTTTAAAATAAATTTATGGTGTTGTTTCTAAGCCTTCACCAGGTAATCCAAACCATTTTGAACTATTCTGGTTTAGATAAACACAAGCTCACTGATTTTAACTGATTTTATTCTGCGTTGCTTCGTACCTGCTGCTGCAGCATGATAGAAATATACTCTCAAATTTTCAAGCCTGTACATCCGACAGTTGGCTGTGCCGTTATATCACCTTTTACGACTTTTACCCTTGTTACACAGGCAATTTCAAAAGTCTTGATTTTTTTGCGGAATATTTAGGTGAAATTTCTACATGGGTTGGTGCGTATTTGTCTATTTCACATATTTCAGCAAAAATATAAAACTTTGATGCAGTAAAACAGCGCATTTTTTTCTGAAGCACTTATTTGTGCCGCTGCAGTTCATAACTGAGGAAATACTGAAACTACTTATAATGGTTTTTACTGGATACACATAAACTATAAACAACTTCAATGTGAGCCAGCAAGATATGCACGAATATGCGAAAAGCTTCAAGCTTACATTGATTATACAGGACCAATGAGGCGACAGTGGTGGATGTTCGGGATTTTGCAACATGTCGGTTATTTGAAAGCCGAGCTCACCCTTTAGTGCCGAGTGGCTTGATATGCGAGGGGTGCAATTCCTACAAAGGGAGTGTGTACAATTACTGTGTTGGCAGCCTAGCCAGCCATCGACAAAGAAGATGCTCTGGCGGACTAGCGAGTGCATGAGCAGAACTACCCAGCTACCTGCCTGAATATGCCTTGTAGATTACCAGTGAATAGATCATTCTCCGTACCTGCCTTGTATATAGGCCTTGTTTCTGCTACGCAAGGTATGTGCTGGAGGTGGTGCCCTAAACGGAGCTTAGGAGCGGCAGCCGCAACCCAGACCGAAGAATGGTGACATGGCGAGTTTGGATCTGTGCGACAGATCGTCATCTTCCAGCCTCAGAGACCATCCTTCGTCAGCGGTACCGATGGCCCTTATGTCAAGAATTCCCTCAAGGTATAGGGACTCTTCAGTGCCCTTAACAGGTGGGACCCGGCAATCATCTTCATCATCCTCGGCCTGCTTGTTGCTCCTACCCGGATTTTCTGTACAAAAATAATGCCCACCGATAGTTTTCACGGCGGTCCCTGCCGCATGAAAGCGCCCACATTCTGAACTCTCGCCTTCACCGCTCAACTGCCCCGCAAAGTCACTTGTCGCGTCATCGCCTACTGTATTTTTACAATGCCAAATGCTTCAGCCCGACCGGCCAACCAACCCCAACCCTTCTACTTCGGCCACTCTCCCCCAATCGCTAGCTGTCCCAGCGCTTTAGTCATGACACCGGTTCATATTGAGCGAAGCGTGGTGGAAAGCGGCAACGTCGGCAAAACGTGCTCCACCGTAGGTCAGAGTTTTCTACTCCGACAACATCAAACATCGGTTCCCTTGCAACCAGGCACAAGCCGCTCTCGAATTTAGTTACAGTCGGGTGATCCCGGCTGAGCTCGGGGTCCCACCTAGCGACATATGGACACTGCAGGGCTACCATTCACTCTCATTCTAAAGCGGGCGATGTGTTTGCCATGTTAAAATACAGATGGCGTTGGTCGCGCTCGATGCCGTCTCGCCACTCGTCCTCTACTACGAGCCTTTATGCCGCTCCGCTAGAAAACAAAATGATGCATATCCTGGAGGCGACGCTGCACTGACTACCAGGCCACACAGTGCTCCAGTGACCTATTCTGCAGGGAAGATCATACCCGATTTTCAAAAAAACGGCATTCCTGTTTGTGCCCTTATTTACAATTAAGCCCACATCTGTAAATAACCCTTATCACCACCGGCAACAGCCAGAAGACCTAACACGTGTCCCAAACAGTGTTGTACGTCATACGAACTGAAGTAAGCCGGACATCTAGGAATGTGCACCGCTCGTGTAGAAAGTTCCCGCGACGATGTTTCTATTCTTGTCACTGTCATTGAAAACTGTCCTCATGAAGTCATGGTCGGAATTCACTTTATCAGAACATGCTGCCCTCCTAGACTGCTGCTCCTGTGTTGTCCGGTTAGAGCTGCTTCTTTGTTCAACAACATGTGATGAACCAGGACTACACTTTTATTGCGAAAGAAACGTACGTCTACTGGCAAAAACATTGAAATTCGTGCATTTTTCATCACGGCTTCCAGTACCTAATGGTCATAACGTCGTTTCGTCTATATGCGCAATGCCACTGCTGCGCGACGTCACTCTTCTCCATACCGTGGTTACAAGTACTGATAATACGATCAATCAACCTATGTTAACTTTGGCCTGTCTAGGCGTGTCCTGCCCATGATGTCTCGCTGGCAACTATTTCTGATTTGTACGACGATCAAGTTCATACGACGATGTCCTCTGGCGGCGAGCGCACCGTCAAGCCCCTTCGACAAGATCCCTACTGGCAAATGGTAGGACTGCGCGCTAGCAAAACCAATTGCATTGGGGCTTCCTGCAGCAGAAGATAAAAGTCTCTGCGGTCTCCTGGAGACATATAAAGACGTATTGAAGTTAGGAACCATGTATTGAAGTTGGGTCAAGTTGGGCTGTTAAGCACCGAAACAACAACGGCGATGTAAAATAGCGTCCGCAGGCGGCCGTTCCGCACGTGCCACGCTGACAGCCTCATGATACTGCAAACGTCGGCAGGATGCTCGACAAGAACATTATACAGGCTTGGTACAGCTTGTGAGTAGTCCCCATCGTTGCTTTAAAGAAGAAGAATGGCACCTGGAGGTATTGGGCTGATTTTAGGCACTGAAACAAGAAACCGAAGAGAGACGTCTACCCTTTACCTTGCATAGATGTTGCCATTGATCGTCTACATAGAGCGAAATATTTTTCATCAATTTTCATCAACATAGAGCCAAATCTTTTTCGTCAAACATTTTTCATCACCTACAAACAGGCTACTGGCAAATTTTTTTCAATAAAAAAAGACGAAGAGAAGACCACTTTCGTCATGCCGGATGGCCTTTACCATTTTGTAATAATGCGTTTCGTCTCTGTAATGCACGGGCTACTTTTGTTACAATGTTGGACTCGCTTTCGCACACTTTAAATGGCCAAAGCGCCTTTCCTCTTTGAACGACGTGACTGTTTTCCTACCCACATTTGACAGCCACACCTACCGCCCCTATTAAGTCATATCATTTTTCTGTCATTCCGGTATCCAGCATAACGCCAACAAATGTCGCTTCGGGTGTCACCAGCTAGCTAAACTCGGCCACCTGGCTGATTTTAAGGGTGTTCAACCATACCTTGCAAAATGAGTGCCGCCAGCAATTTCCCTCAGTTGCGCTCACCGAAGGACCTCCGTAGCGGCCGGTGTTTATGATCATACTTCTGCCTCTTCAACAAACATTTTGCGGCCACTCGGTGCCCTCCTAATGATCTCCGTCAAAAGAACGCAAGTGTACTTGAGGACCCGACCATAATCAAGCACTCTCAACAGTGTTAAGACTTGGAAATCTAAGCCAATTTTCGGTCACTTCGATGCCTTTGCTCCAACCGAAATTGCACCGACGCTAGTGAATACGTATTGAAGCAGTTTTGGCGCAACCCTAAGAAGGAGGTGAATGACTGGTCGCTAACGCTAGCTGCGTTCCTTCCCCTATGAGCGCGATTTCTTTGAAACTGAGTGCGACTACCCTCCTTTCTTGTGTGCCGTCACCAAATTCCGTCCCTATGTAAAAGGTAGCGTTTTGCAGTCGTGATTGACAATCACGCATGCTTCCGGTGTTGCGCCCTCAGCAACACTCTTTCTGTCAATCACAATCTTGATGCCTAGACATAGACGCCGACTGGAAACCCGAAACCCGGTCTCGAAACCCAGTCGTCCCTCCGGAACAGTAGGTGGACTTCACTTACGCTTGTATTCTATTGGTCTTGACTTCCTGAAGATCGGGGAGGAACAGATTGCACCCTTCTTTGGGCTTAATTATTTACACCATTAACCCTGGTTCCACCGGCTCTGCCCTCGCTTCTCTGGTGGAGTTGGATGTGGAGCCTTATGTTGCCGCAACTTTCTCTCCTATGATACTAACAACTGGTTTGACATTCCAGAGCACACGCGTCCGAGTGTGCTCCACAAGGTTTATGATGCAGGTATGACCGGCCATCTCGGAGTGACTCGCACTTACGACCACGTGCGACATCTACCTCTACCGCGACCACGACCGCGTGCGACATTGGCCAGGACTCTACCTCTCAGTTCAGCGTACGTACGTGAATGTGACCTGTGCCAACGCCGTAAACCCCTCTCGAAGCCATCAGTAGGACAGCTACAACCACTTCACATTCCAGCTGAATCTTGTTTGTCTTGTCGGACCGTATTCACTAGGGCCTTTCCCCTGGTTTACACTTGGAAACTTATGAATAGCAGTCGGTAACAGATACGCTACCCGCTTTGCCATCACCCATACGATCCGTACAATCCGTTCAACTGATGCAGCCTATTTTCCCATTTACCATGCCATGAAAAACCACAGTGCTCCTACCATGCCATACGAAACCACAGATGCTATACAACTGTGCATATTTGGGTTTATTGGTAGATACAGGGCCTGATCCCCATTTCGTTTAACACTATTTTTAATGCGGTAAGGTTGCACTTTTCAGCATCATGAATTTTTATTTATAGATAATGTGTTCCTAGAGAACGTGAACGGCCTCGTGAACGTTCGCGTACTTTGTGGCCCACACTGTGTGCCAGCTTTCGAAATTTAGGCAACAATAAGGTGACAATGTTTCTATACATGTGCCACGTTGTTGACATATTCAGTGAGCCTACCTGATTTTTAATAGGTATTATTACCGTGAAAGCATCATCGTACACCCTGGTCCTTGTTTCTTGTGTGTCGATGTTCCAGTCATAGTTGGCGACCATGATGGCTTGCAGGCAGTTGAGGGCCAAATTTATAGAGCAGCAGTTGGGGTCGGTTGAGTGCGACGTTTGGGTAAGTGATTCTGGGACGCCAGAAGATCACTAGGGCGGGATGCTACGACATCCGTGAGCTTCTTGGACGAGGATGATTGTAGGTGGTTGTACGGCATTTTAAATGTGACACCTGTAGCCAGCCCTTTTGAGTTAAAAGCTTCGGCAGTTTCATTGCCGGAATAGTGTGGCGCGGGCAGGCTCAGATTTATGGGTCAATGTTCCCGTCGTCAGCTTATCGTGTGATTTAGCTTTGGACACATTGCTTCGGTGCAGATAGCATGTCGATCGGAGACGCGTTTGTGGGCAAGGCTGGTGAGTATGTTTTCCATGTGGTTCATCTGAGTTGTTAAGGCCACTGTAAAAATAGCTGCAGCGCGAATTGAAACAACGACACAGAAACACGATGGGGCAAGCGCTGACGGGACGAGATTTTGTCTTTCTGTGTCCTTGTTTCAATTCTCGCTGTGCCTATTTTTACAATGAACTACATACTCGCCACACAGTGCACCTCCTTTGCGACGATTGTAAATTGTGAACGGTCGATTTCGAGCTGATAGAAATATCGGTGAATTTTGATTTCTTGTTGCTCTTGCGGAGTTATGTCTTGGAGATTTTCACGGGGAGATGTTGGTGCTAAAGGTTTGAATCTTGAAGGTTTGTTTCCTAAGGTGGCTCTGTTGTTACAGCAATATTTGAATTTATTTTGTTTCGCGTAAATATTGCCGTTCAGTTTTGCGTGTGCGAATTAGTGTATGTAATGAATCACTGGAAGGCGTGGGTCACTTACCCTGGTTGAACTGACGCTTTAGGCCTTTTGAGCAACAGGGACATCTTTGATGGAGTAGGCCCGGTCACACATTTTTCTCCCTCCTTGGGGGTTTTCAGGTGCTACTGCAGTGGCTTGGACCGTTCCATGCTGCGGCTTTCCTTTGGAGACCCGCGTGCCAATTGAAAGTGATCGTGTTTAGTAGATTGCTAAACTGCGCTGAAGAGGTTTTGCAGCCTTGGGTAGTTGGCGTCGTCCAGTGGCGGAGGCGGGATGGCTTTCTGTTTGACCAATGGCGAGGACGGAGGGCGGCTAATTCAGGACCCTGCATTTCTTTATCCGCCTAAATTCCGGAGGCCATATGGGGTCAGCGGGTTCATGATCTCTGTCACCATTGATAGAGTGGGAGAAGAATTCGGATTATGCTTCGTGTTCAGTGTCGATAGCGAGGGGGTGCTGCATACACTGCATTGACGTTGCCTGTGTTTCTTTGGACGCACTTGCGTCAACTTTCTATGCAGTTGAGGCACAATGTACTGCGTCGTCGGTAAGTGTCGCAAGTGTATTGCGTCGTCGGTAAGAGCACAGTGATGATGCGACACTTGCGACACTTACCGACGACGCAGTACATTGTGCCTCAACTGCATAGAAAGTTGACGCAAGTGGGTCTTGAGAAACACAGGCAACGTCAATGCAGTGTATTCAGCACCCCCTCGCTATCGACACTGAACACGAAGCATTATCCGAATTCTTATTACCCACGAAGCATTACCCACCCGCGATGGTAATTTGTGCGCTTATTCTTTTACCCGTCATGCCGCGTGAAGTATTTTTCGATGTCCCGCATGAAAGCATGTCATGACCTCTAGGCTTGTGTAGCCCAGACGCCTTGGAAAACGCGTTTAAATTGTTCTGCTCGGGGGGCAAAGTCAGTTGTACTGGGGTGTAGGTACAGGGCTCAGCCAATCCACCGAAATGAAGGCACAGCACCTGCTCAGGGGCCCTGAACCAAGAAAGAGGAGAAAAAGGAACACTTTGGCCGAGATGGTAGTGACACGGTACCCCTCGTTGTTTCGGCCCGCGCACTGGGACCGGAGTTCCTGTCCGAGCTACCACCAGACTTGCAAGAAGAGGACGGGCATCCGTCGTGGTGAGGGCCCGACGACCGTCGCCGAGGGTGCTGAGTGCGCCCGGTGCCTGCCGATGAGTGAGCGATGTGTCAGTGGCACAGAGCGCGAGCAGCGAGGCCTGAAGTAGGCCTACGTTCTCTCCATCCGCCGGTAACCCTCAGCCGCTACCACGTTCGTCGGCGTTGGGCAGCCATCGTGGCGCGAGCTTCTCTGCGCACGGAGCTCAGCAGCCTCGTGGACACAGTGCACCCGCCTATCGACCACCATGAGCCGAAAGCCCACCTCTCCTCCTCCGGAGCTTTTCATGACAACTTCAGACTTAAATATGACCGCATATTTCTTTCTGTGATAGCTGTATTAGTTTATGTGCCTAATGCAGAGCTTCTTGTGATCTGTAGTTATTTATCACGCCGTGAGTACGGTTGAGATGCAGCGATGGCGTAGAGGTAGAACGCCCGCCTCGCGTGCAGAAGGTCCGTGGTTCGAATCCCGGTGCCGGACAAATCCCACCGGATATAAAAAAAACATCCGCGTATGATGGAATTGCACAAAGGGGCTTACGGTGCGGCCTCACCCCGGCGACCATTGCCGGCAATGCACACCCTCACCAGAGCAGGATTGGCCACCCTGGTGTAGTAACGGCCACAACCTCCCATGAATACGCCAACTAACCCTCGGCCCTCAGTCCCCAGCAGCTAAGAAGCAATTGACCACGGCGGTGGTCAGACCTGTGACGCAGCAGAGGGTGCTAAGAATCCCTGGATCTGGACAGGCCGGCAATGGAATCTGAACCTGGCAACGTTTAACGCACGAACCTTATCTAGCGAAGCAAGTCTCGAGGTGTTGTTCCAGGAACTAGAGGGTATTAAACGGGATGTAATAGGGCTTAGGGAGGTTAGGAGGGCAGGCGAAGCCTTTACGGTACTGAAAAATGGACACGCCCTTGGTTACCGTGGTCTAGAGGACAGAAGAGAACTGGGAGTATTATTTCTAGTCAATAAAAGCATAGCTGGCAACATAGACGAATATTATAGCATTAACGAATGGGCAGCAGGTCTTGTAATTAGGCTCAATAAGGGGTACAAGCTCAAGGTGGTACAGGGCTACGCGCCCACATCCAGCTACGACGACCAAGCAGTGGAACGCTTCTATGAAGATTTGGAATCGGCAATGGCTAAAGTAAAAACACAGTATACCGTAGTTCTGGGGGACCTCAATGCTATACTAGGCAAGAAACAGGCTGGAGACAAGGTAGTTGGGAACTTTGGTCTGGGCTGTAAAAAGAGGAGGGGGGACCTACTAGTTGAGTTTGCAGAACTGAATAACCTCCGCATAATGAATACCTTCCTCTGTAAACGGGAGAGTCGGAAGTGGACCTGGAGGAGCCCGAATGGGGAGCACAAAAATGAAATAGACTTCATATTATGCGATAACCATGGCGTCGTGCAGGATGTGGAAGTTCTCGGAAGGGTAAGGTGTAGTGACCACCGTATGGTAAGATCTCGAATTAGGCTAGATTTGAGTAGGAACCGCAACAAGCTAGTACGAAAGAAGCCGATAAACGAACTAACAGTAAGACGTAAAGTAGAAGAATTCAGGATCGCGCTGCAGTACCGATATTCCGCTCTTAACGAGGAAGCTGAGCCTACGACCCAGGAAGCCAGCGACAACTTTACACGCATTATCACAGAGTGTGCAATAGAAGTCGGGGGCACTATGGCTAGACAGGATACTGGTAAACTTTTACAGGAGACGAAAGATCTAATCAGGAAACGGCAAACCATGAGAATCTCTACCGCAGCTGACAGAATAGAACTAGCTGAGCTCTCGAAAATAATCAATAAGCGTAAGACAGCTTACATACGGAAGTATAATATGGAGACGATCGAATACGCTGTAAAGAACGGAGGTAGCCTGAAAGCAGTGAAGAGTCGTCTTGGCGTGGGGAAAAAATCAGATGTATGCACTTAGGGATAAGCAAGGCAATGTCATCACAAATAGGGATAAAATAGTCACAGTAGCCGAGGAGTTCTATAGGGATCTGTAGAGTAGCCGGGACATACAGGATAATGCCGAACGAGACAGCAGTTCAGAGGAGATAGACATCCCACCAGTAACGACCGAATAAGTAGGGAAGGCTTTGAAAGAAATGGAAGGGGCAAAGCACCTGGTGAGGATCAGATAACAGCAGACCTCTTGAAGGATGGCGGAGACATTGTACTTGAAAAACTGGCAAACCTGTATACGCAATGCCTAATGACCGCAATGGACCGGAATCTTGGAAGAACGCGAACATCATCCTAATCCATAAGAAAGGCGACATGAAGGACTTGAAAAATTACAGGCCGATTTGCTTACTGTCAGTCGTCTACAAGGCCTTTACCAAGGTAATCGCTAACCGAATCTCTGCAACCTTTGATTTCAGTCAACCTAAAGAACAAGGAGGGTTCCGTAAAGGTTATTCAACAATGGACCATATTCACACGATCGATCAGGTGATAGAGAAGTGCGCTGAGTATACTGAACCCCTATGTATAGCCTTCATAGATTATGAGAAAGCATTTGACTCGGTCGAAACCCTAGCAGTCATTCAGGCATTACGGAACCAGGGGGTAGATGAGCATTATGTAAGAATACTAAAGGATATCTACAGTGGGTCTACAGCTACCATCATCCTCCATAGGGAGAGCAGTAAAATACCTATAAGGAAGGGTGTCAGACAAGGAGACAATCTCTCCAATGTTATTCACAGCATGCTTACAAGAAGTATTCAGAACGTTGCATTGGGAAGAGGTGGGAGTAAGGGTTAATGGAGAATACCTCAGTAACCTCAGATTTGCTGATGACGTTGCCTTGCTAAGTAACTCGGGGGACGAATTGCAAAGCATGCTTTCCGCACTGGGCGAACAGAGTAGAACCGTGGGCCTGAAAATTAATATGCAGAAAACTAAAGTAATGATCAATAACCTCGGGACAGCACAGCAGTTTGAGATAGGTGGCGAGGCAGTGGAAGTGGTAAGCGAATATATCTACTTAGGCCAAGTTGTGACCCCAGATCCCAACCATGAGGCAGAGATAGTTAGAAGGATCACAATGGGGTGGGGTGCATATGGCAGACATTCTCAGATAATGAATAGCAGGCTACCATTGTCGCTGAAGAAGAAAGTGTATGACAGCTGCATCTTACCGGTACTCACCTACGGGGCAGAAACTTGGAGGCTCACTAAGAGGGTTCAACTTAAATTGAGAACGACTCAGCGGGCAATGGAGCGGAAAATGATAGGTGTAACATTAGGGACAAGAAGAGAGCGGAGTGGGTCAGAGAGCAAACTGGTGTTAAAGACATATTAGTAGAATTAAGAAGAAGAAATGGACGTGGGCAGGGCATGTAATGCGAAGGCAAGATAACCGCTGGTCAATTAGGGTAACAGAGTGGATCCCCAGAGAAGGCAAGCGTTGCAGGGGGCGGCAGAAATTTAGATGGGCAGATGAGATCAAGAAGTTTGCGGGGATAAATTGGTCACAGTTGGCACAGGACCGAGGTAATTGGAGAATAATGGGAGAGGCCTTTGCCCTGCAGTGGGCGTAGATAGGCTGGTGATGATGATGATGATGATGATGACTAGGGTTTATCTGGTTTAGAATATATGTCATGTTTTACCATGAGTGCGATTTAACCTTGACTTCGGGCTGATACCACTCCGCGCGATCCAACCAATGAATTCTTCATACAATCAGTTTGTCCGGTGTATGGTATTTTCTTCCCTCAATGCAAATGTACGCGATTAGAAGAGATTTCGTACTGCGGGGAGCAAGAGGTTGTCAACGACGGTTAAGTTTTGTTACTGGCGTATGCTGATGCAAGCCAGGAAGTTCGATCCTGCTGTGACGACTCAGAATAATGTGATGGCGAACATACCTAAGAAGTCGTCACTTCCAAGTGATTCATGCTGTCTAAGGGTGTAATATGGTGGTTTTTGTGGCAGTCAGATCTGCGTACTTTTAGCGCGTGTAATTCATTTCCTGGCGTCAGCGAAGTAATTCGCCGTGTGGCACGACTTCTCAAAGAGGCCTCAGTAGTAGTGCGGCGATATCTTGTCTGTGGCGGGGCACTTGGGTGACTCCGCGGTTTGTCCTTTGGTAGTGGCCTTACGAAGTAGTTGGGCAGATTGTAGTGTTGTCGAGTGGGAATCGTGGAGCTCGCAGCCTGACCACGTATAGGGACCCTGAGCGGGCGCACGCGCTAAACATTTGGTCATGCTTGGTTGGCCCGTTAGCTTTAGCTCGTCGAGCGGCAGTGAAATAATACATTTCCGGGTTTTTGAGGGGTAAGGTGCCGACTGCCGGTGTTGCTGAAGTTCCTTGGCAGCTTACGATCGCGTTTGGTGGATTCTCTGATCTTTGGGTGGTGATTTTATGGGACGGCGGACGATAGTTTAGTGCCTTAGAAACATGTATATAGCCCGTGTAGCGAATATTTACAAGATGGGGCAAATAAACCTCAGCAAGGGCCGAAAATTTGTTTCCTGCTCACCACGCGGGCCGGCTTTTTTCTGATGTGGCTTATGTCAGTATCACAAAAACATTTTCCTTGGGTCTGGCATCATATTGGGCATTGCCACGTTATCGTTTTAACCCTGCATGAGAAAATACTGACCATTTTCTTTCCATCGGCATTTTCCCTTGAAGTTTATTTCATGTCTCTATACACATTAGCTATTTCATCTACCCGATTGTGACTCATGCTAAGAATTTATTCTTTTCTAAATGACGAGTGTGGAGTGATGGGCGAGTTGGTATTTCGATATTCTTGAATTACAACGCACTACAAACAGGACACAGGGAAGGGCGCAGACGGAGCGCTGTGTCTGCGTCCTTCCCTGTGTCCTGTTTGTAGTGCGCTGTAATTCAAGAATGTCCCTTCTAGATATTTTGACTGATTATTTGGGGTTTCTTTCTAGATATTTTGACTGATTATTTGGGGTTTCTTTACTATATCTCTGCACTAGATCTACGTCAGAGAGAATGGGGTTGTGTAGAATTGTCTATGCTTGAAACGCTTACGATCAACTGGGAATTTTGCCTTATAAACTGAGGGCCCGACCTCAGGCAAAATACTTATATCAGCTTGTATATTTTCGCGCATGGAGGGTCTTCTCCTTCTTCGTTATTTCTTTTATAGCGTGGCGATGTTTCCAGCGGTACTTATATTTTGCAGCGGTGGCATTTCAATAGCGAGGAGGTCTTCATTTTTGGCGATGAGTTCCGATACATCTTTTCGGGCTGTCTTCCTGATTTTGAGCAGGTCCTCTGTGGTACGCTCCGGAGTAAAAAATCTAGTAAAGGCTGGCGAAAACGCTTTTATGGTTGACGTCGGAGTCATTTCGGCCTGGGAGGATTGTGCGGGATTTAGTGTAAATATCTTTGTACGCTACGATTCTCCGTGTTTTTTCCTAGACTGGCCCGATGACTTCTAACCTGCTCCTTCGTTGGGAAACTAATTTATTTTTCCGCTGAAGTCTCAACGAGACAACTCTAGAAAAACTGAGATGGCAGTTCCTTGTCCTGATTTCTCAAGCGCGATTCTGTTGATAAGATGACGAGCCTCTGAGTGCTATCCCGATGACCTATTTAGTAAAATGTAGTGAAGGTTATCTTATCGGCGAGAGAAAGCCAAGAAATTTAGTCGTAATATGCTATATACTATATTTTAAAAGGCTGCTGGCATTTGACTAAGCTTTTAACTACTGCCGCCTTAAGCCTGTGGGTTCGTTTCTGTTTTGTTAAGAAATCGTAAACGTAAAGACACTAAAATATTCAAAAAAGTCGTAATTTGACAACATACGCCTTTTTTTAACTACAACGAGTCACATCGTTGCTGCTGCGTTAGTCGCCAAATATTCCTGGCACACCTTTGTTTATTTGTCAAACTGTTTGCTTAGGTATTGTACTGCTCCAAAGAACGTTCATGCATGAAGTTTATTAAATAAAAAGTCAGAAGAAAAATCGAGTATAGTTCCAAGGATGCAAGGATTTGCCAGGCAAGAATTTTTTTACCAGCACCCGGCTTTCTACTTTCTGTTCAAAGCTGAGCCTGATTTTCTCAGAAGGGCCGCAAAATGCATTCAGCATGAAGCGTCCAATAAACTCGCATAGTTTTGCCGCCGCGCGGTGACATTTGTCGTAATATACTTTTGCAGCAGCTCTGCAGAGAAATGTTCCAAATTTACTTTCAGTGACATCGTTATAAAAAGCTTTCAATAAGGTGACACTGAGTTTTTGAAACCCTTTTAATAAAGTAAAATACTGTGTACGCCCCAGAACGAAGCATTCGGCACACAGACCTTCGCCTTGTGTTGGCCAGTTAGAAAATTTTTAATAAGAATAAATTATTCTTGCTTGCCTAATATCAACGGTTCCGAAAATAACGTTGATATGCTTGATTCGGCACGCACTTGCCGTTAACGCAGTCGCAATATCTGCCACAGTAAAACCTGTATTGATTGACGCACTGAAAGACAAACACCAAATATTACCACATGTAGGATTTTACGCTTCCTGCAATGCATTTTCTCATGTTTAATAAATGTATTGCAGAGTAAAAACGCGCTTTAAAAAGCTCCGTACTCAAATTACACCGCAGATGCATTATTCTTATGGTTTAGCTATTGCATTGGTCGGGTCATGTTCCCCCTCAAATGGGGGATTTAAACACCCGTAAAACTTATCTATATATAGGAATATGTTATAATAATAGGTGAAACTGTGATTTTTATTGCCTGATAAACTGTGTGATTCAACAGTTCAAGTCAGCATTATCCTTCTGTTCTCTGGATGACGTGATCGCGTTTTCTTCGTTCATAAAAAGGCACCTTCAATGTTTTTTGTAGTACTCTCTCTTTCTACTGGACCGAGCAGTTAACAAATTTCGAAAGCCACTACGCATGTTGGCTTTTAGCAATAATAAATAATTATGTCGATGCTAAGCGATATCCGCCACTGCCAGGCAAGTTCTTTGCTTTCTGATATTCGTTCGTTTTGATCCACAAACGTGATTTCAAGATATATAATCGACTTGTAGCCGTACTTTCGCCTTTGTGTGCTGGACGTTTAGGACGTCGCATCGTGCATCGCAACAGGTAACCAACTGTTTTTATCGTCGAATTGAAGACCGCATTGCGTTTTAATTTATCCAAATGCGACATTATTTCTCCTGTAGAAGCCCATGAAGTTATCAGTAACCATGGTTAGAGCGACTTATGTCCAAAGGGAAGAGCTCAATGAGCTGTCATTCTATTTAAAACCACTGTAATATTTCCGCCCGAGGGAAGCTACCATTTTTTGTGAGACATTGCCCTACTGCACAAGGATGTCAGCTTTTATGGCCGGAGCTGTGAACTTCTTTTGTGCATTAATGCCGGAAGAGGCTTGCGATGGGGACACATAAACGCCTAAGACAAAACCGTGTGCCCCAAAAGTAGTGCGTGAGTACAGCGCGAAGTTCTTGGGGGTTTCGTGACAGAGAGAGCGGGAGCGGTGAGTTAATACTAGTGGTCAGGCACCTCCAATTGCAAGACGAACTAGTCGTTAATTTAGGAATCAAATAAGGTGTTTGTGCGGACTAGTTGGTCGCATATGTTGAGAATTTATTCAATCGGCAAGCACAACTTGGAGAATAATATACGGCCAAGAAATATGCACAATAACGACCATTATTTTGGTTTTATATCGGTTACAAAGCAGTGCAAAACCCCGTCACCCTAGTTAGCTTACATTGCTAAAAGTGGTGACAGCCGCAGCACGCTTCCCAATACAGTTATGCATTTTATATTTATAGACAGCAAATTTCCTGAATTCTCGCCGATACACCCACAACACCTTTGTCTTATTATTCAGGCCTCCATTTTCGCAGTCATTTTTTACGCTACAATAAAAATACACGGCGCACAAGAATGCCAGCGCCGGGCAGTACGTCGTCTCGTTGCACTTGCAAGTGCGCGCTAAGTTGGATCCTGTTCCCGTATTAAAAACATCGCGAACTTCGGGAACCGATCACCGGTTCCACGGCTCGTATGTCTAGATAAGGTAGTCCCTACGTCATCACAATACCGGAAATTAGGTTCGTTTTACCTAAAACCAACGTCTCCGCTCTAAATAACTCAACCCCGCTCGGCGCACCATGAGTAACCTTGATGACGATATTTCCGACAAAGCGGACCCCGAGCCCCCCTGCTCAAGATGTAATCTACCATGGCTAGAAGTTTTAAGGTGAAAGGCAGAAACCACAAATAGTGGCCGTTGGAGCCCAGGTCAAGCTCCGGCGGATCGGCTCCCTGTCTTTTTACTAGGCAGGGAGCTCTGGGACCTCTTCAGCTATCAGGGCAATGCTGACAAATGAATTACCTCCGTTCCCTGCTTTTATACTCTACTGTACGGTATCAACTAACCCCCGTCCGCAAACGTGATTGGTCCCTGAAAAAAGGCCGCACCGAACTACGTTTTCCCTATTGCCATTCTTAACCTTTCCTGAAAAATTTTTCTCGATTTCTTCTGATGGTATTCCTCAGTCCAACCCAAACTCTTGCATCGCATTCAGTGTTATTATTGCAACACATCTTCAAGCCATAATAGGAACCTCTTACAAGGCTAAAAAACAAAGGACTGGAGAGGTCCTTGTCGAGGTAAACGACAAACCACAGTCGCAAAGCTTCTAGCTCAAATTCCCCTGGCTGATCTGGACATCAGGGTAACACCCCACCGGAGCCTCAGCAGCTCCCACGGTGTAATCCTTGAGCCAGATCTGTTGAACGAAACGGATGCGGATCTCCTTGGGGGCTTGAAGGATCAGGGCGTCACAGCCATGAGGGGCATCACCATCCGCAAAGACGACAAGGAGATTCCCAACAAGCACATATTCTTCACCTTTAACCACTCAGGAATTACGCAACAAATAAATGCCGGCTTTACCCATTGCTCCATCTGTCCCAGCCTCCCTTAACCCACAGCGCTGTTTTAATTGCCAGCGGTTTGGGCATGGTAACAATTCTTGCTGTGCAGAACAATGTGTGCAAAATGCGCGACATAGGATGATCGTACCGACAACTGTTCTTCGAACGCCCTCTCTTGTGTGAACTGCCGTAGGCAGCATGCGGAGTTCCCCCCCTCCAACTGTGAGAAATATCAACTCGAGAAAAACATAATAAACATCAAAGTAACTGGGAACATCTCTTTCCCAGAGACGCAAAAGTGGTTCCCCTCGTTCCCCTTGGGGCGATATGCCGACGCAGCTCGCCGAGGGGCGGAGCGGCGTGTGGTTTCCACAGAGACCCAGTTCAGTGAGTTTGACCTGCTCCCTTGTCAACCCCCGCTTGGTTGCATCAGGCAGCCCAACCCTTCTCCACGCCGCTTGCTGAGGCAGCAGCGGTTGAGGGGCAAACCGTGCCCCTCCGGACCGATGCCGCTCTCGCCACTGCCTCTCCGTCCTGCAGTACATTCGAGGGTGCCAAAGGGATCGACCCCGGGGCTCCGCATCGGCTCCCGCCACCCCCGCGCCGCCTGTGACACGTCTGGCGCCCGTTACGCTCAAACAAAGGGCCCCCGAAAGAGGTCCAAGTCCAGGGGCCTGGTTCGTCGGGCACCCCCAGGACATCTGATTATGAGATGGACGTCGGGTTGTTCTTGCCTGCAACGCAGCGCAAGGAACGGTTTCCGATTTCCAAGCTCTCAGAGAGGCCCAAAAAGCCAAACCTCTTTGTAACAGCCCCGGAAGAAAACACATGAACACACAAACACCCTCCAGTCATCTTTAAATAAAACTAATGGGAATACAAAACCTGATTCAATAGAACTGCAGAGGCCTCCTTAACAAAATACCACCATTACCACGAACTGAATGATGATGAGAGGGGCGAAGCTAGAATGCTTATCAGTAAAACCATGCAACATTCTCCCGCACATCATATAAAGACTCGGCACGTCAAGTTTTCCACCGGTCCGTTGACAATACCCATCCGCAACGTCGATATTTGTGGTGATTATGTAGGGCTTGTTTCGGACGATGATAATCTCCATGGGTAACAGGGTGAATTTGGTGTGTGACATTTTAGCCACCTTGGCCGTCGGCTTCTGCAGACCTTCCTGTGTGGCGTACTCCCAGTACGTGTGGTGGTGGTTGTGGTGGTTCCAGTGAAATGGCGCGTACCCACTCAGAGAGATTTGCTAGGAAATAGGCGCCTTACCTAAAGAAATTAGGTACTGTTTGTGGGGAACAAAAATATTTAAACATTAGGATGGATTAGCAGTAGATGACTACAGAAATAAAAGTAAGAAAATTAGAGAAATAAAGAAAACAGGTAAAAACGAACACCATTTAATGAAAATTGTAAGTAAGAAACACGAAGAAAGTGGTACAGACGAAGCAGTGAGCTGGGTGCGCATATTCTTGACAAAGGAATCTAGTAGGCCTAAATGATGTCTAGCACGGCAGACGGCCTGATTTTAGGATGAATGAGTGCAACGAAATGCAATGATCCCCGTCGCAGAATCCAGTTCCTTCGCCCCGAATGACCAAATAACTCTAGTAGACAGCGGGAGGTTTAGCCAGCTGCATGTACTTTCTAAGTATCTTCGTCTTATCAGGAGAACCGTTGGCAGGAGAAGAAGAAATGGTGGATTGTTTCTGGTTCTTTGCAAAAGGCGCATAACAGCGACAGGGCCAGATTAGAGAGGTGCAAGTAATAATTTAAATTTGGCACGCGACAGCGAAAGCTAGTGAGGGTGACTTCGCAAGCTCACGACGGCCTTATGCTGCCCTTCCATGAGTACCGGAGGTGCTCGAGCTACGAGTCTTCGTAAGCAGAATCTGGCAGACTTTCAAGTAAGCACAGCCTACGGAAGCGAGCCGAAGTTATGAGGGAAATGGACGGGTCTTGAGTTTGCAGGCGACGAACGACAACCTCGTCTTCTTCCTCTACTTCTTTTTGAGTAGCAACGAACGCGTTGTACGTTTTGACCTCTTCGGCCAATCTTTGGTTGGCGAATCCCTAGGGGGATCCTGCCTCAATCATCATTATGTACCGGATACAGCAGCATGGGACGGGACAGTGCCCGAGCAAGAGGAGCTTCGTCTCTTAAATCTTGACGGTGTGTATGAGATGCTGCATTCCAAACAGGCAAGTGTAATGTGTCTCCAAAAAAACACACTCAATTCCAAACCAACAAGTTTACCTAATGCGTACATGGTAATAGGTACACACTCTTTGGGCGGTGTGGCCATTGTCGCCCGGCAATCGTTAGCATGCCACCCTCTATCTTTCAACACTGTCCTTGAGGCTGTAGCAATCCGTACAATAATATTTATAGCTTTATAACCGTATGCTCCATTTACATCTATCCTAATATTCCACCTCTGAGCGCTCATTTAGAGGCAATGGCTGACCGGCTACCCGAACCATACATTCTCACAGGCGACCTTAATACGCACAGCCCTCGTTGGGACTCCGTCAGAACAGAAGCCCGAGTTCATCTGATAGAGAAGTTTCTTACACCCTCTTGAGCATACCTTTTCAACAAAAAAACAGCCTACATACCAAATGTTAGGACACAATACATACTCACTTCTTGACTTGGCTAATGGTTCCGCAGTTCTCTTTCCTTGTCCTGAGTTGGGCATTGGCGCTCACCCGTATGGTAGTGACCACATCCCCACTTCACTAACATTTAGAGGTAATGGACAAAGCAGTTCATCTTCCCATAACTGGTTTAATGAATCAAAAGCAAACTGGAGTTCATTCATAGAAACATCTAAACTACACCACACATCGATAAATCATCCACACATGGAGGAAGCAGCCCAGCTCATCTCAGCGCACATCGTCAACGCCGCTGGAAAGTCCATTCCCTATGCCTCGAGCACCCCGCGCAACCAGAGGAGGCCGTAGTGAAATTACGACTGTAGCTGGGCGCGAGAGGCCCAGAACAAGGTGTGGCGTATCTGTTAACCTTGTATCGTTTAAAATGGAGAAGGCATTTGGTACGCGTGTGCTCCGTGAGGTAAAACGAGAGAGTTGGCGCACCTTCCTTGCATCCAATACCTCATATACAGACACACACAAGTTATGGACAAGAATACGCAAAGGAGAACATACACACACCCTGCCCCTGGTTAGCACAGCAGGAAACACGGCTCAAAGATCAGGCTAACACACTTGCACAACACTTCCAACATGCAGCTAGTTCTGCACACTACAAAAACACTTTCGAGCAACACAAAACTGCGTGCGAAAAGAAGTTCCTCAGTAACAATAACAAGTCAAAATGTGGTTACGATTCTGAATTTCCTCTATACGAGTTGAAGGCTGCGCAGAGCACGTATAAACCTTCAGCTCCAGGTGCATATACAATTCCATACGCCGTGATACAACACCTACACCTAGACACTCTTAAAACACTCCCACACCTATACAACAAAAGATGGCGTTCAAGGAACATTCGTTGCTCTTGGAGGGAGGCCATTGTAGTGGCGTTCCTGAAGAAAAGGAAGGAACCTTCTTCTCTTGCCGGGTATCGTCCCATTTCCCTGAGAAGCTGCCTGTGTAAGCTCTTCGAGAAGATGATAAACTACTGCAGCCTCGTGTACTTCTTAGAGTAAAATGGTCTTCTCGAGGGCTGCCAAGCAGTCTTGAGGGCGGGGCGATCTACCAACGGTGAACTCGTTGCATTAGAGGTATATATAAATGTAGGCTTCGTCCACAACCAGTACTCTGTGACAGTATTGTTTGATCTCGTAAAGTCGTGTAATACTGCTTGGCGGTATGATATCCTCAGCGATGTGAAGTCATTTGGCATGTCGGGTAACATAATGAAGACGCTTGCCAGTTACATATCTGAAAGAACGTTTCGTGTGAGAGTTGCAAGTGCACTCCCTAGGGTTCATGTGCAGGAAATTGGCGTGCCGCAATGCGGAGTTTTAAGTAGCACTCTATTTATTGTAAAAATAAATTACCTCAGAAAGGCATTGCCACCAATAATTTCCTGTTCAATCTATGTAGACGACGAACTGTTATCCTTTAAGTCTTGTAACCTATCTACCTGTGAGCGCAAAGTACAGCTTGGTGTTAACAAGCAAGCTGTCTGGGCAAATACAAAATGTTTTAAATTTAATCCAGTAAAGTGTACTTGTGTTTTGTTTTCGAAAAGGCGTGGCATTTGGCCGGATCCAGACATCAAAATTTGTGGTGTCTGAATTTCATTGTGGTGTCTGAATTTCAGGTGAAGTCCTTGACAAAAAGCTCACATTCTTTCCACATATAAAACAACATCACCTTAGATGCTTAAACGGTATGACTATACTCAAGGTTGTCTCCCACTCTTCACCTGGTGCTGACAAAGAAGTTCGTTTACGTGTTTTTATTACCCTGATAGGTTCACGATTGGACTATGGAGGTGTTATTTATGGGTCAGCAAGTAAAACATCCCTCAAAATGCTATACCCAGTGCTTCATCTGGGGATTCGCCTGGCGTGTGGTGCCTTCTGCATTACACTAGTCAAAAGGCTCTACGAGGAGTGTAATAAATGTGGCCTTCAACATCTGCGAGGATACACAGATCTTGTTTGTGCTCTTAAAATTCATGCCTGCCTCACCATCCATTTCAATCAGCTTTTTATGATACATCTATGACTAGACTCCTGCTAAATCAACCATCGTTCTCTGCACGCTCCCCTTCCAGAGTTAGAAAGGAAGCGCCACAGCTCGCTGTCTCTTTTTAAATACCATCCAAACTTCTGTAACAGATTTTAGAGCACCATGGCATCTCCACCCTCAATCACGCGACACATCATTTACATATATAGATAGATAAAAACCGAGCTTCCAGATGTGCAATTCTCCAGCCCTTGTATTTGCAGCAGACGTATCAGTGTTCTGAAATTTATACGTACCCCTCTAAAACTGCCACATTTTTGTCCTGCGCAGCGCATGGACCCGGCCTTAATGTCACAAACTCTGAATAGTATTACTAGTATCGGTACGGCAGAGGCTTATGGTGCACTTCTTGTTGTTAATTATATACTTCAAAGCCACATCCCACAATCCATTATCTATACAGATTCTCTTAGTGTTCTACGGGCATTGTCGTCGAAAACATTTTCGAAAAACCACGTTGTCAATCTGATCGTCAAGGGTATTATGTCTTTGTATGTCTACAAATTTGAACTGGTCCTTTGCTGTGTCCATGTTCACTGTGGTATAGCCGGGAGCGAAGTCGCGGACCGAATGACTGCTGCATCTACGATCTTGAATACAGTAGACATAACCACATTACCCTACACCAACGTGAAGCCACACGTCACACAACTTCGCAAAACATGGCAAACACACTGAAGTGAACAAACAGACAATACGTTACACGTAATAAAAACCACACATGGGACCGCATACCACCGACACACACAACAGATATACAAAAGTCGCTTTGCCTAGGCTATGGAGAGCGCACACATATGCAACTCACTCGTATCTGCTTACGGGATCTCCAAGACCCCAGTGCAGCAGCTGCAGAGAGGCCCTATCCATAGTTCACATACTCATTCAATGCAACGCGCTGGACACCAAACGACGAAAACATTTTCCTTAACTGTACCGACAATACACCCCGCTACACTCACCACAATTCTTGGCCGGAAACCCAATGCTTACAAGCTAGTGTGGTGGTTTTTAGTTTTTGTCAGACGTTAAGTTTTTACAGCTCCTTTCATATCATGCATAATCATCCTGGCCCTATACACCGGCCATATTCATAGTTCGCTTCGCTGTTGTTTTTACTGGGACAATTCAGAATTTATTTGTACATATGTGGCACAAAATACCTGTAAGGGGCTCTCTTTGCTCTTGTTGGCCTTGCGCCATTAAACGTAAACCATCACCATCATCCAAATAACCCAAGCTATTGTGTCAGATGCAGGATATTGAGATAACAAGGCCGGCGGGTGCAACATCAGATGTCACATTCTGTTTCAGCTAAAAACACAAATAAAAAAAAATCAGTTATCAAGGGTACGACCAACTATTCGACGGTAGATGTGCAACACTTTAAATAGTCGCCCACCTCGTGGCGCCCATAATTTCTCATTTAGAAATGACAAAGTAGGTTCAGGGTGGAAGCGCACAAAATTCGGAAGTGATTACCAACATGTTACAGCAAGCCCTAGCAAGCAAATGTGGCTAAATGAGCCGTCGTCACAACTGTGGTGCGCAGGTTGGCGTTGTGGTCGTTCGACAAAACATGTCGCCGGGTCTTTAGGCCCAGACTACCCCACCAGTTAATGGGCGAAAGCCGAAAAAAATGCCATGAGCCAGGATTTTATCACCAGTAAGCTGCGCCGCAAAAAACTTTTTGACTCCTAATTTACGCTTGTGTGCCATCACCGTTCTTGGACCAGAAATTGTTGAACGGACATATTACAGAATTTTAGCTCAAACAAAAGATAGGTTTGATAAACGTTTATACATTCACTCTTTGTAACATCTCAAAAGAATTGATCCTAGAGTACCCAGATATTCGAACTAATGAGGGGAGGTGTACACCTCCTCACAACCCATCCACAATACCAGGGCACACCTTGACTCCTCAGTTGTGAAACAACCTATTGGTATACAAAGTGCTTCTTGTTTTTGAGTATCCTAAACAATGAAGCTTTTAACAGGGAAGCTTTTTTTGGCTGATGCTATCATTACACGAGAATTAGTAACACAGGTACAGCGATGTTAAGAGTAAATATCCTAGCGAGAGGGAGAGCAAACGCCAATCGCACTTGCAGCAAGTTTTAAAAAATCTTGTACAAGGCGTTTGTAGAGGAACAGCATTTCAACACTACAAATTTGTGGTAAATTTTATACTTGCCAACATTACTGAGAAAAACCAATTGGGAATCTGGCACATCTGAGGAAAGACATGAATATAAGAGACAGTTACATTGTGTATATACATAAAAGTAGATGGTTGCTTGATTGTTGCGGTACAAATAATATAGGACTTTTAAAAGTATTTTCCCTCCAAATAACAAGAATCGCTCGCGCCGCGCACTTGTGGCATTGTTCCAACTTAGAGTAACACAAGGTTACAAAAGCTAGCGCGCCTAGTGGAACATGGCCAAATTATATTTGCACCAAAGGGGATTGCTCTGTTGGCTTAGAAAATTTCTATAAAGGCTTTCTTGCAATTAGGGATAGTTTAACGTCGTGTGCTGTCAGCAAAATTATAAAAGGCGCCGGCTGCATAAACTTTCACTGCCCCTTTGGCCACGCAGCAGACTTTCGCGGAGAAGCATCCGTTGATTCTCTTGAAGTGCAAGGTTGTGCGGGCTCCACCCGAAAAATGAGCTTCGCTTTAGCAACTAGTTTTACGGTGGGCAAACACGGCTAATTTTATGGCAACTGTGGGATTTATGTATCATGTTCGACGTGAAAAACGTTCTTAAAGAGGACCACCGTTCAATATCAATAGAAAAATTATTTAGCTATACACTTCTACCAGATACTGTGTCACTTTAATTGGGTGGCAACAAGCTTCACAGATCAACCGAATGCACAAAGTGGAATGTCTCGTACTTTTGTATTTTAAAGTCACGGGCGACATCATACCTGCTTCCTCAATCTACCCCATATTCATACTGGTTTAGCATTCTGAAAAAGATTATTTTATCAACGCCTGAGTTGAACCATTACTAGGATGGTTTCGGAATGAAAGGAGGCGTGGAGAAAAACGGCGACGCAGAATAAACTATACACAGGACGATGCGCTACACCAACTAGGAACATAATTCTAGAAAAAAATAGTCAACATAACAAAAGGCTAGAACCCAATCAGATCAACAATTTAATAAAAAAATACAAGCTATCAGTTACACTATGTACTAAAACCGCCGTATATTTCCAGTGACGCAAAAACACCGCCTTGTCGACTCAACTATGGGAGCATGACTCATATAAACGCATCCCCACCGATTCATTAGGCTTCCAAAATAGCCTTTGCGTCTTTGGGCTTCTGCTTCGGCACCACCCCAAGTGGCCGTGGCCGATTGCGAATAACTGGAAACCCCATGATTCCCCATTGGCTTTCGACGTATCGGCCCCCTTCGGTAACTAAGTTCAAAGATTGACTGAGCGCTAAGCAAGCGTTGATTGTAAGGAGCGTTACAGCGAAAGCCCATCAGAGGCCGAGCTATTGCATACCGCGGAAAGCCGTTCTTGGCCAAGCCAATGCCTTGTGCGGGGCGTGTGAAAACACGACGGTTAACGTGGTGAACAAGCAACAATGCAGCACGAAGTAAATACCTAAACAGCCACAGTTCCGTGTTACAAAACAACGCCTGCTCAAACAACAGTGCAGCGTATTTAAAATAGCGTGCAAGATGGTGTTACACGTTCTATATAAATGTGTCATCTGTGTGTCGTGAGCCACAGTGTCTGCGGAATACTACTCTTGCGCCATTGGGCGTTTCTTGTTCTCTACTGCTGAGAAAGTAAACGCACCCGTCGCTGTGACCGCCGCCTTTTTTGTGGACTGAAACCACCGTAGTACTCCTGTAGATGCCTGTAGAGGTACGTCCTCACTTGGGGCACTGCGCGCACGCAGCTCCGCGCACGCAAAAACGTGCGCGCAAGAACGTGCGCGCAAGATCCCTCTGCCGCGCAGGGATAGCTCTGCGACCCATTTTCGCGGGAAGGCGCTTTGCGCAAAACACAATGAGCAAATCAGCGCCCGGTTCGTGTGTGCTGCGAGGTCAGTGCGCTCCCGCGTAGCTGGCGTGCGCGGAGCGGGCATACCCGTTGCTTCGCTACTCCCCCTTCGGAGAGGGGTTATGGGACCGGTTCTCTCGGCCGCCGCCGCCGCTTTTGCGCGCGCGCTCCCTGTAGTGCGGCTTCAAAAAGCGGCGGTGTTCTTGCCCGCGCGGCAATGCGCGTGCGCGGCGCTACAAGTGAGGACGTACCTGAAGCTGTGTTTTGGTGTCGGTGGCATAGTTTGAAGGCTGGTGGAACAACGCCGTTTGGCTACTGCAACCGCGAGCTGAAAACCTGAGACACCGTTTCCTTTTTCAGTGCACGGCGGGAGAGAGGTCGCGCTCGTTGCCACATGAATATCAGCTGTCGTTTACAGGAGTTGGCGCGCTTGAGTGTTGCTAAGTGTTGTTGGTTCTTGCGCAGAACTAAGGGGCGACATACAAGTGCTCCCATTTGCGCGACGCCAGTTCTAGTTATCCTCTTTCTGGCTTTCCGTTATCCGAGCAAGAGGCGGTACTCCCACTACAGGTTCACGATGTCCAGCATCTGTCCAAGACTCGTGCGCATATAAGAGGTGTGGATGTAATAGGCTGGCTTTAGAAACGTTATGTATAAATGCATTTTTTTATTATTTTCGTGAGCTACGTACATAACGCCGAGCGAAACAGTAATCACACTGCTGCTGGGCTTCTCTGTCGGTTCTGTTCGCATGTTTAAAGTTTGTGGGCTAGTATTTACAAGCTAAAAGTTTCGACTGAATATTGTCACACTTGAATGCGTCAAGGGTGGTGCTAGGAGCTGTATTAAGCAAGCAGCGCGCATTTACTAGCGTTGTCAACGATTTTGTTACTTATTACAGGCGCAACCACCTAAATTTATTTCCGGTGTACAAGTGGTGGATGCAGCAGAGAGAACAAATCTTCCAGGCTGGACTATTCTGCAATATTGCAGTTGAAATACATATTATGATCTTTGCAGATCGGCGAATCACCGAAGAAAAAGATCGTGTTTTCATTACCCTGAAGATTCTGTTTTGTAGTTATCTCAACCAGCAAACGAAGCATGGATCGGTTCGTGCTTCATGAACCTTTTTATTTTTTGTGTAATATTTTTCTTTAGTTTTGCTTTCGTATTTAGGTTCTCAACAAATTTATTTGGTATTTTTGCGATGTTAAGCCACGTTTCTGGTAAATTGTATGTGCATAACTGGAAAGTAAGTGCAAGGTCCACTTATGAGACTAGCGGCCAGGCACCCGGGCTGCGCGTGAGAACCCGCCACTCGGTCTGGCGGCGTAGCACTGCCAACACTGCACTGCAGTCGTCGCCAATTCATCACGGCGTGCACGGGAGACGGATTGTCTGGCCCATCGCATACCAGAAGGATAATCCCCATTGAGAAAGCAGGACAGCGCCGCCGGATTCCGGGAACGTCTGCTAGACGCGCGGAGGTGGTGGGATTACCGGCGTCGGGAGCAGCGCCGCACGAGTCTCCATTGTTGATACGCCCCGGTTGATATCATTGTTGATATTCCTCGGGGTCGTATGCTCCTGCTGGCCCGAGAGCGGTCCGTTGACCCGGAGATGGCGGCGCCG
>JABSTR010002196.1:0-51156 GCA_013339765.2 Haemaphysalis longicornis
TGTCTCAGCTGGTTTTTGAAGTTTCGGAGAAAGGACAATCCTGCAACTCAGACAGTTGTTTTCAAAATTAGGTGGTCCTTAAAGACGCGCTCTTTCCGATCCATCTCCACTAATACTCTAAAATAACCAGATTCCTTTTTACCCGTTCTTCAGAAGAGAAAAATAACACAGAAGGCAAAGCGCTCGTTTACGCGGAAACGCTTCAGATATTCGACACCTATTTTCTCTTGATGCTCATGCTTCTTATCTTTGAGAGGTTCGAAAGTGTAAACACCGTTCTCGAAGAGAAGAGCCTGCATTTCACCTGTG
Organism: Haemaphysalis longicornis; assembly: GCA_013339765.2. Classification (NCBI taxonomy): domain Eukaryota; kingdom Metazoa; phylum Arthropoda; class Arachnida; order Ixodida; family Ixodidae; genus Haemaphysalis; species Haemaphysalis longicornis. The sequence continues at coordinate 310 of JABSTR010002196.1, forward strand.
CACAGCTTTTAGTTAAGGCTTTTGAAGAGAACATCGGTCAACTACGCAAAGACCTTTCCAACTTTTGGGCGGTCCTGTTGGATGAAGCGCGTGAAATGGACATTGGGGCCCCAAGAGTATTAAAGAGACCGGTGCAGGCACCTCATCGGTACGATGAAAGATAGCATGCACATCACTTTATTTTCCCTGAAGCTTTGTACCGTCAATGGTTCTATCTAGTCATGAACCCGGTGCATGCCTCGCTGCGCTCCCGATTTTTACCAGAAATGTGGCAGCACATGAAGAAACTCGAGCAGTTTGTAACAGGTGATACTGACACAACATTTCTATGCGAGTTATACAGATGAGATCTCGACGCTGAGCGTATTCAGCTTCCCCGCAATATGTTACTGGCCATAGCCAAGCAACGTACAATACGTTTGTCACATTTGAAGGTGCGGTCGCAATGCTTTCAGGAGAAGCATGTGAACACTTGAGGGTGCTCCTTCCAGAAGTTGTGAAGCTTCTACGAATCGCAATGACGATTCCTGTGACGTCCTGCACGTGAGAAAGGTCTTGTGTCTCCGCCTTGCTCCACTGCCATACCGCCTTGCTCCACTGCCATACCATACCGCCTTGCTCCCCTGCCACAAAGAGCTTGTAGGCAAGTGGACCTAAGTCCTGTGGCCAAATGGTTCATTCATCGAACGGTAGACTAAGGTAGAATGCTGGGCCAGTTGGTTCGTTGTCTTTGAAGTGGGACTATGAAGCTTGTTCAAAAGCGCATCCACAGTGGGGCGTGGTGCGACGAATCAGGAACAGGAGAATATCAAAACCTGCTTAATATATAAACATGGTGAAAATGTGTCAGTGTACCCTCTTTGACATTCACCAAAATGAAAGACTCTTTCTTAGAGTACTGCTACACGAGTATAATTAGGTTTTGTGCATTGCTTGCGTCCTTGTAGTGTAAGGTGTGGTTTTACTGTGTATTTACTGTGAATTTGTATTTACTAGGGAAGTCCGTTTCCAATAAATCAGTTGTAAGTCCAGTGCCGTCCGTATCTGTTCTTTCTCCGCTTGTGTACCGTCTTAAACTCTTCTTCCCACGCCAAAGGCTATCGAAAAGTAGAGAAAATACATTTCATGTTGAAACCTAGGACCACCATTCTCACGAATACGTTATAAAGTATCATTGATTGGTGAAGTTTTGCATTTTATCAGACATGTGCATTTATATTTGTTTTTATTTATTTGTATAGACTATCTGCTATACAGAAAAACTTTAACAGTTTTCTTATGTCTACAGAGAAACAGGTATATCGATAAACTGTAATAATTCTCTTGTTTCCGCGTTCTCAGAATGAATAAACCATTGTGAAGTCTGAACTGTAAAATGCCCTTGCATTTCTAGCCTGCAACAAAGAACTGGGGCTAGCAATCCAACTATTTACACGCATACAAAATGTAAATGTAAAGCGCAGACATTTTCATCGAATTCTTTTCTGCAGCAATATTTGATTTAAAAGTTCATACTTTAACTTGCATAGCTCCACGAAAGGTCGAAATTTTTTGTCGCTGTTATGCTCGCTGGCATTGATAGGTCATGTTCATTCTCTTTCCTTTTCTTTCTTTGTGAATGATTTTGTGACTGGTCAGGTTAGGGAAATGAACAAAAGAACACCAGTGTACTATGAAATGAGCGAGCAGATACGTCATTGGTGCTTGTATGTTCGCTCTATACATTTTGAAGTGCAGGAGTTTTGCAGCCGTTTTATTGAAAATTTCTGAACGTGTACATTACATATGTCTGATTGTTATTATATATTAGAAGCTTGTAAAATATTATAAGCTTTTGATTATAGAGGGATCATTTGTTCCTGTGCACAACGTTCAAGTTGAACACTTGTGGCACGCTAGGAGTTTCGTAGTATCGGATAAATCAAAAATAGATTTCTCTTAACAAAATGTCCAGCAAAATGTAGCTGCTTCGCGCAACAAGTAGGGATATTTTTTGAATACTTGTTCGAATGCAACATATTTTTAGCCCTGAACTGCCTAATAAAAAACAAATCGACCCGCTTTTCTGTGCTGGTGGTTCAGTCATGCAGTATTGCATAAATGTGACCAGTAAAACAGGTATTCAAAAAAACTTCTACTGGGGGCGTCAAACCGCTGAAGTTCACAGTAATGGCTTTGCGGGACGTCTTTTTGGGGACACCCCGTAGTTTGCTGTCACAAAAAGGTCCTTACTCATAGGCGCCTTTACAGGGAAGCCCCTCCCCATTTTTTTACCCCCCTTCACCCCTTCGAGACGCACGCAGGTCTGCTCCGCCCGCCAAAATAGAAAATTGACGCCACTGCTCTTGGCAGTAGGCGGGGAGATCGTGAGTATTGTAGGAATAACGCGAATGAGAAATGGGGCCTTTGATATTGACCGCAAAACTGTTGTCGTTTTGGTGGCTCTAGTGCTACAGACGTCTGGCGGTTCACGGCGGCATCTACCTAGACGGTCACATAAAATAGCACTACATGTGCATACAGGCATGGTGTTCTCAGCATATTATAGGTTCTTATCGCAGGGTACCAATATTACCTGAAGGAGATCTAGGACTGAGGGGAGATTGCGAGAATCTCGACATTGCGAGAAAAAAAATGTACCAGAAATTTAACGTGCGCCCTAAATCCAGACCAATTTAAAACACAGCCCGAGTGCATACGGCCTCACTTAACCTGCAGCTATTAAACACCTCAAACACTACCCCACGGCAAGATGTTTGCTTTGTAAGTTTTTTTAGCACCCGTACGTTGCGTGCAGTCATCGCTGTCATGAGAACCCAAATATTTTCTGCAAAGTGTTTAGAGCAATTATATATAAACCAAGTTGTTTTAAGCAGACCTTTTCTTAGTACTGCTTATGTGTGCAATAATTTGTATTTATAATTGCGTTTTTCGTGGCATACTAAAGATATTCTGAACTGTGTCTACAGGATACAATTCGAAGAGGAAGTGGCCAAAGAAAACAGCAGTTCGAGTCAGGACCTGCCAAAATCATCAACCCTTGATGCAGTGAAAACTTCTTGACATGAACAGATAAGAGTATAAAGGCAGCTAAAGATGCAGTAGTCCACATTCCACCACTGAAAGCATAAGTTGAAAATCGTCCTCTGAGAAAGTACACAATACCCTTTGTATTTTACCTTTTTTGAAATCAGGGCAAGCAGACGCATACAGTCGTATCATGCACCTCGGAAAATTCTTGCACGCTGCTGTTGGAACTAGTGTTGTTCAGGTGGCACAAAAAGGCCCACTTTCTGTGCCACTTTAAGACCATCATTATTCAAGCCAATAAAAGATGTTACCATTTTGCAGCAGAAGACAGGTTGGGATACCAATTTCTTTAAGCTAGTGTGACAAGTTAGTCACCACAGCTAACAGCAAGCGTTGCAAGTCCTGGAACCAAAAAATGGGCACCCTTCTGTACGCTATGTCTATGGCAGATTCAAGCAACAATTCCGAGTGCAGAGCTAACAAGGAAAGCAAATACACGCAACTAAACCTTAGTGGTGTATCCAACATAAACCTCTTGACGTACTTTTTTAGGATTATGATGTTCAGCAGGAGGAAAAATGTCGTTCAGCCCATAAACATCGAGCTTTTTATTGACTAAAATAATCCAGAGCACAGAAATGCGCCACGTAGATTTATGTGGGTGGTATTCTGGGGCATGCCCGTTTAGACCTCCTAGTGAGACTTTGAACCACGCTGTATCAAAACTTCAACATACAAGGGAAGAGCACACACTGACGGGACGAAGCGCGAACTATCAATTGGTTTATTACCCACACCACACACAAATATACATAAAAATGCACTGGTTTAAATAAAGGTTAAGAATGGCTAACAATAAAATGCCTACCCTTCAAAGAGCCCTATCGTCTCAGCGCCTATGTACATGTATAAGCAATTCTACTTTGCTATCAGTAAGTGTGACTGACGGCATGCTTTTGCATGTGTCTGTTTTTATGATGGCAAAGTCTTCTAGAATCTCCCTTTCTATAATGGGTACATTTTACTCGTGCAAAAGACGGACCACACGAGTGAAAAAAAAACATTACGAAGGCTGGCCATCAATTGGATTCATTAGAAAATTAAGATGCACACTATGGCGGCGGCGCATACACAAAAAAAAGGCGGGAAGGAGAAATAGACACTTAATAATCAACATGTAAGGGGGTCACCTTTGCGGCAGGAACAGCAATTCTTTAGTGAACATGCCAGATAAAGGGTGTTGATAAAATCGTCGCCTTTTCCATGAATACAATATGCATCATTCATTTCACATTCGCGTCGGCAGCATGACCTGCACAGGACCTGAGTTTTTTCGAATGCTGGAGTACATATGCATCTGCAACAATGGTGGCCAAGTGCCCCCTCTCATTAAAGCCAATACTGCTGAGTGATGCGCTCCAAGCCTTTCATCCAAGCATCGCCCCGTCTGACCAATGTAACTGTTACGGCAGGCCAGCGGAATGCTATAAATACGCCATACAGCATGGCACAAAGCGCGTGGCGCGCTTCTTTGCGCAATGAGGTCTTTTCGTTTTGCTGTTCACTTAGTGGCCACTTTTCGCCAACTCGTGGGAAGCCGAGAACACAATGGGCACTCCACATTCCACAATGGGCACTGCGCCCAGAGGCACAGGAGATGTCCCACGCAGCTTGAGTGCGCTGTCTTCTCTATAAAGCAAGCCAAGGAGCCGGGAAAACACTGCGAGCGAGTGTTGGATGGCTCCGTCGCGTAGGCAGTTTTATAGTTGCAAGGAGCATAATAACGTGTGCGGCGGAAGCCGCGCAGTTCACGTCGCTGTCCAGAACGTGCAGGGTAGGGCTGAGACTGTGTTCGGGGCGCATGTCGATGGCACCAGTCTCGCTCGAGTCGCTAAGAATCGGAAGGAAAGTCAAGCGTGCGCGCTGGGAATACTGGGGAGGTCGGCATGTACGCATCGTTTTTGGGTGTCGTCCAAGTGCCGACGAGGAAAGGTGTCGTCGCGGGGAGGGTTTTTGGCGTCCCCTACGATGTCGCTTGGGGTTGCACAGCTGGAATGCCGCAGTTATTGTAAAATCCAATCTCGAGCTGGTGAAAAAGGCGCCTTGTGCACATGTGTTGAGGTGCCGCCCTTGCGATACCCTCCCAACGTCAAGTAGGTGGCGCTGTTTGGAATGTTTTTGTCTAAACGCCGCTTGAGGTAGTGGTGCCTGTGACGGCCAGCGAGTGTGCCGCTGGAGGTGACAACTTGTAGGAGTCTACACCGGCTGTAGATGGCGGTTGTGTAGGTGACTGAGGTGGAAGGGAGGTCGCCACGCGGTAGTGGGTGGCACACCGCTACCTGCGCGTAGGGTGGTAGCAGCGGGCGAGGCGGGCGGTTGTCGGCGGCCGCCCGTGATGTCGTCGGCCACCAATCCTCTCGTGAAAGGTGCGCTTTTTGGTGGTTAAAATAAGGAGCAGGGTGTTGGCGTTGCTGAGAGAGGACGTCGCCATGCTGGGTACATGTAGGCTACCTTGTGTGCGGCAGACAGCGGGTCGCCTCGATAGCCGTAGTGCTCGAGCATGGCAGCCCGAAGATCGTCGTAGGGGGGTTTCGCTGGTCGGTGGTAGGAAGAAAAGGGTTCCTATATCGTAGCGGTTAAGGATAGCGGCCTTCAGATCGTCGTATGCACTTGGGACTGGGGCCGGCAGGTGGATGTGCCCAAAGAGGTCCTCAGGTAACTTCTCTAAAATGAAGAGGTACCTAGTTTAATGGGACAGGATGTCGTTGACGTAGAAATGACTCTCCAGAATCACGAACCACACGGTGTGGTAACGACGTATTGATAAAAACGGAATCACCCCAGGTAGCTCTGGAAGGACGATGGACGTTCGTCGCGCGCCGTTCTCTGCTTTTTTGCTGAGGAAGCAGTGGTGGAACGCCATGGCGAAGCCGCTTGTCCGGGTCACCACTTAGTAGGAGGCAGGTGTGAAGCGGGTGCGGCTTCCTACATCTATTTAGGTCGCGTAGGCCCGGCCAGAACGAGCGGCCGCCCGCTGCTGACTCGACGTTCCAACTATGTCGTGTGGAACTCCTCGCGTTCCAGTCTGCTCTACTGATGATGATCGTGTTACGTGGCCCTTCTCACCTGGCCAGGCACTGCTGACGGTGATTGTGGCATTCATGCTGACGATGGCGACGGTGTTGCTACAAGGGAAAGATAGAGAAAGGGACACTAATTATTCAACAGGTTGACGGGTTAATCTTTGCTGCAGGAACATGACTTCTTAAGTGGACAATGCCCCAGAAGTGGTGCTGATACACTCGTCGCCTTATTGAGCAATACAAAATCCGTCATAGATTTCACGTTGGCGTTGGGAGCGGATCCTGCGCAGGGCCTGTGTTTTTTAGAATGCTCGAATGCATTTGCCCCTTCGACAATGGTTCGCCAAGTGCCCCCCTCTGATTACAAACAATGCTGCTGAGTGATGTTCTCTAAGCGCGTCATTTAAAAAAATTTACGGCAGGCCAGCGGAATGCATCTAGCGTTCGTCGTGTGTTTTTCTTAAATTTATCCAGAAGTATCTGAACCTTTTACCAGTCAATGACCCTTTTTACGTGGAAATCGAAGCACATTTTGGAAGTTTCGTGTGAACAGCACCTTTGTGGGGACTCGTGTTATGCGTTTTCAGTGGACGTTGAGGATCTTTTCTATTCACCACCTCAGTATGCAATTATGTGTGCTGTCAGAGAGTACATAGCTGATTTCGTACCGGTGGGTTTCATAAATTACGCAGAGGTGCCAGGTGACATTTCTTTAGAATTGCCTTGTTTTTTTTCTTTAAGCAACTGTGGTGCACTTTGGTGATGACTACATTCTTCAGAGGGAAGGATACTGTATAGGGTCCTGTATTGCTCCGAATTTGGGCGGCTGAATTTTAGCCTATTATGACAAGCGTATTGCCCCATGCATTGACGGGCAATTGTTTGCCCGGGCAATTGTTTGCCCGGTTTTTAGACATGTTGACGACTACCTGGTTATTTAAAAGCGGTCGAGCCTCTAGTAAGTGTCCCGGTTGTCGACAGAGTTATACACATTTTAAAGCAAATGCTGAAGGACTTCGGTTCAAATACGAAATGCGGAAAACGGGTTTCTGCAGAACCTTGACAAATGCATATGAATGAGCCGATAAAACGTATTCTGGAGGCACAATCCTCCATCTAAACAAGAAACTTTGAGTTTTATTTCGGCCATTCAAAAATACTAAAAAGAGAATAGCAAAGAACTTCATCCGCCTTGCTCTAGATACGTCCTCTGAACATTAGGTTGGCAATAACGTGAAGACACAGTCCAAGCACTTAAAAAGTGCTGGTATCTCTCAAGAAACCATTACGAGTGGGGCTGAAAGCCTTTCCGCCGAAATAAAAGGCGCCAGACAAAATGCTGAGAGAGATGATTCATCCCAAAGAATAAGACCAGCGGTGGGCTCTTACATCCACCAGCTCTCGCATCGCCTCCAAAAGTTGCCTGGGAAATGCGGAGTGCCCATTGTGTTTTGGGCTCCCTCACAAGTTGGCGAATATTGGCCACAAAGTGAACAACGAAACGAAAAGACGTTGTGCTCAAAGAAGCACGCCACGCGCTTTCTGCAATGCAGTATTGGTGCAGTTTATCGCATTCCTCTGGCCTGCCGTAAATGGTATGTTCGGTAGAATGCGGGATGCTTGAAGAGCATTGCTCAAAAGTATTGGCTGTAATGGAGGGCACTTGGCCGTCCATTGTCGCAGGTGCAAATGCCCTCCAGCGTTGAAAAAACACACGTCGTGCGCAGGTTACGCTCCCAACGCGAACATGAAATCTATGAGTCATATTGTATTCATGAAGGCGACGAGTGTTTCAGCACCCCTTCTGTGGCATTGTCCACTAAAGAAGTGATGTTTCTGCAGCAAAGTTTAAGCCGCCCACGTGCTGAATAATAAGTGTCCCTTTCTCTCTCCCCCCTTTTTTCCACATGAGCTGCTGTCATAGTGTTTACGGGTATTTTCTGAATTAATTCAGTTGAGGTCTCGGACTTGGCCCAAAGGTTCGCGAACGTCGAGAGCAAGCAGCAGTTGATGTCTAGCATTCGTCCAGTGTTTTTCTCAGTCGTGTGTTCCGTGGTTTTGCGCAAGTAAACTGCACCCATTATTGTCTAACCAACTAACCCGGCTTTCCATCCCTAATTCATTTCTATATTTTCTCTGCCTCGGTCGATGACGCATGTCTTAGTAAAATCTAAAACGCTGGGACATTGCAGCATTCCGGACAATGATCGGTAAACCTCCGTGGTTGAGTAATCTGCTGGCAGTTGTTCCTGGGCTCTCTGAGATTCATATTGATGCAGCGGCCCGACTGTCCATTCAGCGCTTTCCGCATGGGAATAGTGGGTGGTAAATATTATCTATTTTGTATTTACAGACTTGTGCTCGTGCTTGGTGGAGCAGGCGTCTCGGGGATTCCGCGCATTGTGGACCTTTTTTCTAAGACCCACAACTTTTCTCGGCGCTGTGAACTGTAAGGTCATGACTTCCAGCAATTGTTTTAGCTCATCAGCCACTTTTCGATATATGGTAGAACAACCGGCCACATTTTCTTTTATGAATGCTCACCTTTTATTGTGCTTTTCTTTCCCAGTACAGTCTTTAGGGCTTTTTCAGCCACTGCTGCTAATAAAGCACTAGGAAACCTCCTTTCCCTTAGCCTTTTTAATTGAGCCCTAAGGCTCTTCTTCACCTTGTGCACGAAAGACTACCCGAGGCTCTGAATCATGGCAGAATACGCAACGCTTCTCTTCACCAGTTTTGAGTAACCCGAATCTTATCTCATCAGGTCCTTGTCCCCTCTAGTCATGCATCCCCAGCACCTGTGGCTAGCACATTCCGGTATCTGCAAGTCCAAGAACATAGCGGTAGACTGATCTGGCAATTCGAATGTAAGTTCGAGCCCCTGAAACGCCTGTCTGAACAGTGAAATAATTTTCCCGTATTAAAACTGGCCCCTTTGTGAAAGGGAAGCAAATGAAAGAACCATCTATAATGGAAGGCAGCCAACACCCCTAGTTCTTTTAGCTGTGCTGCTGGGGAACAGTTCCCCAGTGACGTAAAGAGATTGGAGATGGCTGGTGCAAGGCTTTACCCAATGCAAATCCCTTCGCGCTGGCTGTACAATCTTCCCTCAAAATGAACGTACAGTGATTGTCAGTACAACTCCACCAATTCCAAAAATTCAGTGACACTCGTGCTGCATTGGATCTGAAACCTAACGCTTCCACTTCTATCACTGCTATCTTTTACTGTCGTCAAGGCTGCTCCCTATGAACTATTTTAATACATGTCGTTCACTCGACAGACACGAAAGTTACCGTTTTTTCTCTTTTAGGAATGTAATCACATCTTCTGATCCTTGAATCACTCAGGCCTTTCAGGGGCACGAATTTACATTGCAATTGTCAGAACAGTCAACCGTTAGGTTCTTGGACTTCCAGATACTGCAAGGTGCTAGCCACACGTGCTGGGGATACATGACTGGAGAGAACGAGGACCTGATGAGATACGATTCGGGCCGATCGAAACTGCTGAAGAGAAGCGTTGAGTATTCTGCCATGATTCAGAGCCCCAGGAAATCTTTCGGGCACCAGGTGGAGCAGAGCCTTAGGGCTCAATTAGATAGGCTAAGGTCAAGCAGGTTTCCTGATGCTTTGTTAGCTGCAGGAGCTGGAAAGCACTAAAAACTTTACTTAAAAAGGCAAGCACAGTAAAAGGGGGACATTCAAAAAAGAAACCGCGGCCGGTCGTTCTGCGCGGCCGGTCGATGCGCACAGAGGCACGTACAGCGACATATGAAGAAATTAGCTAAGCGAGAATGGCAGTCGTTCGTCTCAAAATTATACCCCCGAAAACCTCTCACGAGGATTTGGAGCTTATTACGCAGCCTACGGGCACCACCTACTGCTCGGCATCCTTTCCTCTGTATCGCTTTGCGACAGGACCGCCGTGATCTAGACGTCGCTGAAGATTTCTGCGCCAAGGTCACAGCCTTGTCGGCTCCAGTCTTAACTGCCAGACTGACCGATGTCTTTCCGCCCTCTGCAAGTGTGACCGTCATGGACAAGCCATTCACAATAGCAGAACTATTTGTTGCCTTGTCTTCCGTAAACAAGGCTTCTGCACCGGGCCCAGATGGCATAGGCTGTGCAGCTTTGTCACACCTTGGAGACAAAGCTAAGCGCTTTCTTTGCGGCACATACAACCACAGCTGGGAAAAGGGCCGCCTCCAACCGGGCTGGAAGCGCGGTCGCCTTGTTCCCGTGCTGAAACCCGTCAGACTCCCTACGGAAATTGAGTCGTCTTACCACCCCATTGCACTCCTGAGCTGCGTGGGGAAGCTGATGGAGAAGATGATACTTGTTCGCCTAGACTGGGACTTGACAGAGCGGAACGTGTATGCCCCACAGATGACTGGATTGAGAAACTCTCGCAGGAGCATCGACAACATGCTTTTCTTATCAATGACGTAAAGAGTGCGAAAGCCCAGCGTCGCATCACTCTAGCAGTGTTCATTGACAATAAAGCATCCATTGACTGTGTGGCACATGAGGCAATAAGATTGGGCATTGAAGTCGTAGGCATCGAGGTCGCATGTATGCCTGAATATCCGACTATCTGTCTGAAAATCCGTCTTTATGTCCACGAAAGATGGCGAAACAGCCCCTCACAATGTCACGCGAGGTGTGCCACAGGGCGGCATTTTAAGCCCAACCCTATTTAATATCAGCCTCATTGGAATTGAGAAGTGCGTGCCACACACTGTCGAAATATCGCTCTATACTGACGATATCTGCATCTGGAGCTCTGTCCGCAACAATCGAGTTTTACAAGCTCGCCTTCAAAAATCCATCATTTCCATAGCGGACTTTTTGACAAGACGTGGCCTCGAAATCTCGGCTAGGAAATGTGCGGCAATAGCCTTCAATCTTTCAGCGGCAGGGGTCCGATACCCTTTTTGGACTCACACCAATTCCTGGGCTTAACACTTGACAGGTCGATGACGTGGTCCCCCCACGTTCGCCTCCTGAAGGAGAAACTGGGGTCCTTTGCTCAGGTGCTACGCATGCTGACCAGCGGCTCAGGAGGTTGTTCTGCTGGGCCCCTCCTACGTCTCTACACAGCACTCTGTGAAGGACAGCTCCAATACAGCCTCCCAGTACTCGGCCCTCTTTCCAAGACCAATACAAAGCTGTTAGAATGTATGCAGGCCCAAACTCTGCGGTTTTGTATGGGTCTTCCGAAGACAACTTCTACGCTAAAGAGCATACGAGAGTCTAGACGCTTCTTACCCAGTGTACTGGTGAAAGAGGAGCAGCTTCGCCTACATCTGCGCCTTGCGAATAGGGCCCATGCACATCCGCTGAGTTCTAGCTCTGCCTTAGAGGTACAAGGCACTCTACCACCCTTGTGTCAGAAGTGCCCTGTGCCACTTCATCTACCGCCCTGGTTGTACTCCCCCTGGCGAATCGTCACCCCAATACCGGGCAACAGCAGTAAATCAAGGTTGCAAATTCCAGCCCTAAACTACTTCACTCTCGAGCCCATGTGAAATTGCTACCCTAGCCATAAGCATTTCTGCACTCATAGATCGGTGACAGCCACATTATCTGTTGTCGGAATGTGGGTTTCATCAACGCGCACCACAATAATGGCCAGGTTAAGCCACAAAACAACGTCGACGACCTCAGAACTTCCTGCCTTGCGCTCCGCTTTGCAGTACATTCTTGAGCAAGAAGCTTCTGTGTGGGTGATTTTCACAGATTCACAGGCGGCGCTACAGCAACTAGCATCATTCCCGCGCGAGCAACTGGACCACGAAATACACACCTTGCGTACACTGGCTGTCAGAAGGCTTCACGAGGTAGTGTTACAGTGGCTACCTGGACATTGTGGGGTGAATGGGAATGTGGTGGCCGACGAAACAGCTTGCGCGGCCCACACCCAATCTAGTGTCATCATTCCGATTCCTTTCTCTAGACGTGACGCCGCGACACTTGCGTACTCCATGGCGCGGCAGTCACAACTCTCCATATGGACGGACGGGACAAAAAATTATCAGCCGTTATACAGAATTGATCCCGCCTGCACTTTTCGAATGCCGTGTGGCCTGGGAAAGCGCGACAAAGCAGTCGTTCACCGCGTTCGCCTCAACGTCGCTTTCACCAGCCACTACTTGCACAAGACGCACCGAGTTTCCTCCCCTCACTGTCAAGTATGCAGTGTCCGTGAGGACATAGAACATGTACTCTGTGTGTGTCCCCGTTATGACACCCTGCGGATAACCTGGAAGACAACTTTGCGACTGCGTGCAGATGCACAATTTGTGACCCATTGGTCCTTGGCACTCAACTGCCGTGGCAACACAGAGTACACGGGCTTTAGTGTCATTTCTCCGTGATTCCGGCCTGAACGAAACTCTATAAACGTTTGCCTTAACTTCACTTCTGTTTGTGCACCGTGTGCGTGATCCTGCATTTTTCAGTTTGTGTGCTTATTTGCTTTTGTAGTGTCTGTATGAGTTTTTGTGTCTTCGTTTCTCTTCACTTTCGCACATCTCATGTTGATGTGGAGTAGCAAGCCAAGCTTGCTCCCAGGCTGACTTGTACTCCTCTCAATAAAGGCATTCCTCCTCCTCCTTTCTGCAACAACTATACACCTAAAGGAGGTTCACATTTATTTTCATGTACTCCTCGGGGTAAGATATTTTGTTGAACAGAATACAATCGGCCACAAACAGTGTGATTTGAAGTGGGTAATTACATAACATTGTCATTGATATATATTTAAAACAATATTGGACCTAGTATGCCACCTTGTAGGACACCAGATGTCAGAGGTAAAGATTCAGCACAGTTATTTTCAACACTGATATATTGCATGCAGTTGGATAGATAGGAAGAAATCCAGTTAATGAACGCAGGAAGTCTGATTGACTCTAGTTTGTCTATAAGATGTGCGTGAGAAGCAAGGTCAAAAGCTTTACTAAAATCAAAGAAAACTGCGTCAACCTGGCCGGACTTGTCAAGGACGCTTGCAATACTGCGCAGAATAGAGGTTATATGGCTGACAGTAAAAAAACCTTTTCCGAAGCCATGCTGGGAGGGAGATAATAAACCATTGTCGTTACGAAACTTACTGTATTCACTCTGAACGCACCCTGAACTCGCTGCAGCAGTACGTCATGTGTACCAAGTTTAGCTGAAGATGATCGTGCTTACCTCTGTTTCCTTCCCTTTCAAAGCAGACATGGCTACGTCATTGCCACATTCCTGTTCATATTAGCAATATCGGCAATCATGCCTTCAATATTCATGAGGAAAAAACTCAGTAAATGCACACAGGGAACTCACAAGACACGTGAAAAAATGCGTTGAGCTTGCTGCGTTAGCTCCAATGTCTGTTTTTATTTCCCGCACTGTGACATCGGCAGCCACTTATTGGTTGCCCTGTTGTCACCTCGCACCAAACCTGTCCCTGGAATTCCCTAAATCATGAAAACACTGCATTTTGCGTTACTTTGCAAAGCGGCTGTTGGAAGTGTGTGGAGTTTTTATTGTTTATTGTATTTTTATTGTGTTCATAGACCTAACGTAACACTTTTTACCCGCAACTTGCTTGCGTTTTCTGTGCTCAAAGGTTTTTCCCGAAAAGTTTACCCCGCGTAATGAATGCACCCGAAAATTTGCATAAAATAAAAAAAAATTGCGATCATTACCCGAGTATATACGGTAGTAATGTAGCTAGCCATAATGGGCTACAAAAGTCTGCAACAAGATGACATTATAGAAATAGGATGATAATTACCCGTAATCATGAAGTCACCCTTTTTAAACACATGAGCCTTTAAACATGACACACATACACAAAAAATCGCAGCTTTTACAGGTCATCAGCAAAACATTGTGGGTGGGCGGTCACGTTTGCTGCTGAGATCAGAGGGACCTGAATACAAAATCAAAAATTTTCGAGTTCCTAAAAGTGTTTTTTTATCCGTTCGGCAAAGTGTAAACCTAATACGGTAATATATACAGAAATATCGCGATGTCCAAAGACGACCCGAAAATAGATGGCCCTCTCATAATGGGCTACCGACGGTTGCCACAGAAATGACCAGAAAGGCACTTATTCACAGTTTAACTATGCAAGCAATTTGATCATTATAATTTTTCTATGTAATGAGACGATCTATTGCACAAAATAGGTAGCCAGTGGGCTTCTGTAATATCGTTTTAAGTGTGAAGCACTTCAGGGTGCCAGCTTGTCTTTGTAGCTCATACGAGATCACGGAATCACCCACCCAAACAGAGGCTCCAAAAAGAAAGACGCCTATTAAGGCCGAGATCGAACTCAGGTTCCTCGCGTTAAGAAGCTAATGTTTATCTCACTGCACGGCGAAAATTTTAAATAACAAATTTGCAAATTGCACCTGGTGTTTAACTAAACTGTACTGGAGGTTCAGACCAGCTCAAATATGTAAGAGTCTTCATCCATCCAACAATGCTCCTTGCCGAACCGTTTCACAGTGAAACACATAAAAAGCCCAGCAGAGTTTGTAAGCCCTAATCAGTGCTTCCAATCTTCGGGTTTTCTAATTACAATACGTCGAGTCACTGTTCTGACTGCGAATATTTGGTTACTCCCTCAAGTATGTAGCAGATCACTTGCCTCGTCATAATAAAGTGCAGTACGTGGATGACTTGAAATCTCCTGCATGAAGTAATTACTCTTTTCCTATGATTGCAAAACTAGAACCAACCAATATTGCAGCAAGATGTGGATCGTTACCCTTTCGATTAAACAAACCTGTATATAATCGTCAAGGCCATGGTAGAGTGCAAAGGTTTGTTGTGCTAGTTTCCTGAAAAAACAAATAACGCAGTATTCCTCTGCTGGCACGACAATGTCCTTTTTTTCTTTTTGCTTCTTTTCTTTGTTTTGCAGGAGGCACATAGAAGCCCGATTGCAGTTCTCAAGAGCGAGGCTTTGCTACTGCGAAGGCGGAACTTGCATCTCTAGCGGGTGTGAAAATTTACTAGGCTTTTCAGGGTAAATCAGGACTACGTGTAAACAAACTTGTTTACCTATTCTTTCACCGGATAGCCCTCACTAGTTTGTAGTGTCTGGTTAAGGTCTATAGAGAGAATAAAGCCAGTCCCCATTACACCCAATGCCGGTGCAGGGCTCCCCTGAAGAACGACAGAAACAGTGGTTGTTACATACCAAGTTGTACCAAAGTGTCCATTACTTTAAAAAAAATACATACTCTTGACTAGCTTCACTGGACTCCCATTAAATCGACCCCTGCTCACCTGCTAAAGTGCAAGCTCTGGTCAAATAAACCATGTTACTCAAAGTTCTGTTATTTGCTAGAAATAGTACCTTCGATTTTCGGCACTGAAGCATGCATATGTTCTCAAGCAAACGCTCTTACATTATCAGACTACAACGCGATACCAAAAATAGGAAGAGAATTGAACAGCATATTACCAAACGCCACAAGAAAGGCAGTCGCGCAACTTGCTCAGTTAGTATCGCAGGATGTTTACTTTTGGCTCTGTTGTACAACGTGCTTAGTCAAAAAGTGGCTAACCTTCCAGGTGGTGGTTAGATTACTGATAACGTGAGATTAAGCATGCAAACCTAACATGCAAACATTAAGCCACAACCCTTATGTGTGGATGAATTGTTCAAGAAGTAGATGTAATAAAAGTCAACTATGCGTTGATAAAACACCGAAAAGAACTGACTCTTGTTACATATTAGTGCAATTCACAATTGTAAAGTGACAAGAAATTTGTTGCTTATCATTAAAGTGACCATAAGGTGACCTAAATAAAATGTGGACTTTGAATAAAAAACGTAGGCAGGTATGATTACAGTGAACAAAAAAAGATGGGCGAAATTTCAGAACAACAGACAGTGACACACTATGTGCCACAATTATCGAAGTCGTTGCTACTGCAATGTGACATGAAATGCTGTTTAAATTCCAAGCCGATTGTCGTTCATTTCGCCGCATGTGATGAAGCACTGACACTTTTTCCTGTCGACAGAAATTGGCAAGCTTAACGTCCATATTTGGAAAATATGGCGTTTCCGTTTTTCGCCACAATACGAGAGACAACCTCCGCGAGGGCAGCCGAGCCCTCTACATAACTGAAGCACTAAGACAGCACAAAATACCACGGACAATCTAAAAATCTCAAAATATGTAAGAGAACAGCAAGCGGTGCGAATTTTTTTTCCGAATGCGCTTTAGTCTAGCTTCTAGACATGTGGCTGGTCCCTGCTGAGACCAGCTGTGTTATGGGTATATTCCCAGCAGGGATGATCTAGAAGCTGCTACAAGCTGGGTCCAGCTGGTCTTACTTTGGACTTGCTACTTGTAGCTGATCCCAACTACTAGACCAGCTTGTCTTATATGGTTACAGCTTAGCACCGGCGGCATCTATCTGACACGACTGCATTAGTAAAAATTGCTCCAAGGACGCTATGTACAATATTAGGATGAACAAATGAACAGGGTGTATATTTTTCGTAATAAAAGCGTTAAAGCTAATGAACAAGGTGTTCGCTATATATAAGCGTAGCTTCGCACATCTTGAATTTTTTTCTGTCAACAAGCAAGCCATCGTAGCGAGAGTGGGTGCAACACCATCTTGCAACTGTGTGTCCCTAACGTCGAGTGTGGCTGCAAAAAAACTAGAACCGATTTGCATATATTGCGCATGCTATAAAGTAATACAGCAGGTCTGTGGTCAGTTACCGTGTATGGATTTTAAGGGTGGGGTAATGGACACCATTGTAGGCGACAAATCACATGTTTCAATCACCCAAAGCCGAAAGATATAAACAACTTTTATAAACCTTCATTTATAGTTTGTAGCCTCCAAAATACCACTGAGTCATATGCTTATGATGAGTAACTCACCGGCAAGCAGTAAAACGTGGGCGTCTTGGAAAACGGCGTTCTCGCCCTTTCCCTTTGCGTCCTCGTAACCGTGCGGTAGAAGTTTTGTACGTGGCCGGGTCTAAACCTTCTCTGTCGACTCTGGGCACACCACCGTTATGCAGAAATCGCACAAGCGTAAACATATTCGGGAGCACAAACAAGCACAAACTGAAACACGTACACACGTGCACGGTCTAGGTTCAAAGTTCTGCGGCGAGCGGACAACAAGCAAACCGACGTGCCAATTACCCCTTTGTAATTAGAGAGTCGGGCAAATAAACCTTTTTTTCAGTATACGGACGAAACAAGGGCTGTACCCTTCTTAACAAAAATTGTTTTTTTGTTACGACTAATTGAACAACAATTTTTGATAGCTAAAAAGCGTCTCGATAGAATTTTTTCTTTTTTTTACACGTATGGCTTTTATTGGCTTCGCTTCTGTCACTTAACGGCTGTCCTTGATTCCACGTGTTTGTTTCGTTGTTATCGGCCCATTTCTGCAACTCGTTCGCGGCAGTGTGCATAAAATATAAAACAATGCATCCTCGTCATGCTCCTTGACTCTGACACAGCGTTTATGATATTCTATACTCCACAAAAAAAAGGTTGGAAAGAGACCCGACATAACGGAAATGCGATTCCTAGCGAATGCGACATATCTGTTTACTTCGTGTAGAGCTTCTGCGAGCACAGTTGGCTTTAAAACACAACTGTCGCCGCGATGGCCTGATGAGTGGAACAAGTTAGAAATAACTATAACAGGGTAATTTGGCTTGAGCTTGGCATACCCGCCGCGGTGGCTCAGTGGCTCCACAGTGGCTCCATGGGTCCGCAGCGGCTCAGTGGCTCAATTGCACTGCTGAGCGGGAGGACGCAATTTCGTTTCCTGGCGGCAGTTGCCGCTTTTCTGATGCAGGCGAAAAGACAAAATGCCCGTGGGTTCGATATTTCGGTGCACGTAAAATCCCTAGGGGATCAAAATGAATCCGGAGTTCTTCACTTTGGCGCGCCTAATCGCCTGTGAACCGTCGGCGTGTTAAGCCCCACAATGAAGCAATCTACATGCGCTGAAACCATCTAAGACAAGCTCGCCTATGCTGGTTACAGATCGTGCCCGCTGCTATCTGGACGCAGCTATGCTGGTCCTAGCTTGAACCATCTCTTGCATAGGTGACCCATGCTGGGACCAGCTGCCAGCTGAACAGCAACTAAGCTGGTACCAGCTGGGACCACCGGCAAGCTACAAGCTGGAAACTATCTAAGTTGGTCCCCGCTTGGACGAGCTCAAATATAGTTTGGACAAGCTGGAGCAGTTGAAACCGGCTAGCATACTCTCTCTTAGCAAGGCGCACATCGGGCCATCAATACCAGCCTAAAGAAACAAAGAAACCATCGAAATTGTTGTTTTATTGCCTGTTTCTTTCGACTCATTTTTTCAGGAGTTTGCGGTGCCGCAAGATCATTAACCATGATGCTATGGCTAAGCTGTATCACAGATCAAAGTGTGGTAGATAAAACTTCACGACAAACCTGTCGCAATAGATAAGAACCGAAGCAAGGTGCATGCACTTTTCTGACAGCCCTTGTGAACACAAACACTGCCCTTCCACGGTTTTTGTGTCGATAAATAGGCAGCTTGTTTTGAGCAAAATATGATGCGGTTCCTTGGTCACAGTCGAAGTTTGCATGCCCATAGCGACGATTTCACCTGTTATCTTCTATCTAACTTTGACGGGCCCGATCGGCATAAGGTCATCAACTTAAATCCTGCGCTGTTCCTCGCCAAAACAAGGCGAATAAATGTTGCAGTAGGAATTTTAGTACTGCAGCAAATAAAACTGCGATGACGGTCCTGTTTGGGAGTTCTTTTTTTTGTTACTGATGTTGCAGACTGTATCGCGATGCTTAGGGTTGCGAATAAGAGGAAATAACTTATCAGGATAAATATTGGGTTGTGCCCGGCACATACTCTTCACCTCGTGTATGTCCTGACGCCAATAACATTAATGCAGAAGTTTGATCGTTAGCTGTGCTTAGGATCATTATCACCAGCCTATTTACGCCCACTGCAGGGCAAACGCATCTCCCATTATTTTCCAATTACCCCGGTCCTGTGACAATTGTGACCGATTTATCCCCGCAAACTTCTTGATCTCACACGCCCATCTAACTTCCTGACGCCCCCTGCAACGCTTACCTTCTCTATGGGTCCACTCCGTTACCGTTAATGACCAACGGCTATCTTGCCTTCGCAATACAAGCCCTGCCCACATCCATTTCTTGTACCTAATTTCTACTAATACGTCCTTACCACGCGTCTGTTGTATGGCCCACTACGCTCTATTCTTGTCCCCTATTGTCACAACTGTAAGTTTCCGCTCCATTGCCTGCTGAGTCATTCTCAATTTAAGTAGAACCCTCTTAGTGAGCCTCCAAGTTTCTTCCTTCTAGTGGAGTAGCGGTAAGATGCAGCTGTCATACACTTTCTTCTTCAGGGACAATGGTAGTTTGCTATTGCTTACCTAAGAATGTCTACCATATGCACTCCACCCCATTCTGATCCTTCTAATTATCTCAGCCTCATGGTTGGCATCCGGTGTCACAACGTGGCCTAAGTATATACATTCGCTCACCCCTTCCACTACCTTGCCCCCTATCCGAAACTGCTGCGCCGTCCCGAGGTTGTTGATTATTAATTTGGTTTTCTGCAATATAATGTTCAGGCACACAATTTTACTGTGATTGTCCTGTGCGGAAAGCATGTTTTGCAATTCGTCCCCCGAGTAACTTAGCTAGGCAAAGTCATCAGCAAATGTTAGCTTACAGAGGTATTCTCCACTAACCATTACTCCCTACTGTTCCCAATCCAGCGTTGTCAATACTTCTTGTAAACATGCTTTGAATTAAATTGGAGAGATTGTGTCTCCTTGTCTGACGCCCTTCGTTATAGGTATTTTGCTGCGCTGCCTATAGAATATGATGGTAGCTCTGGACCCATTGTAGATATCACCGAGTATTCTTACATAAGGCTCATCTTCCTATGACTCTGTAATGCCTGAATGACTGCTAGGGTTTCCATTGAGTCAAATGCTTTCTTATCATCTATGAAGGCCATATATAGGCGTTCAGTATACTCAGTGCACTTGTCTATGACCTGATCTATCGTTGAATATGGTCTATTGTTGAATAACCTGTAGGATACCCTCTTTGTTCTTTACGTTGACTGAAATCTAAGGTTGCAGAAATTCTGCAAGCGATTTCCTTGCTAAGTACTTTGTAGACGACTGATATTAGGCTAATTTGCCTGTAATTTGTCAAGTCGTTTATTTCACCTTTCTTATGGATTAGGATGATGTTCGCGTTCTTCAAAGATTCTAGTACACTTGCGTTGATTAGGCATTGCGTATACAGGTTTGCCAGTTTTTCACGTACAATTCCCCTTCTTCATCCCCCCCTTGAAGAGATCTGATCTTCAACAGGTGCTTTACCACCTATTATTTCTTTCAAATCCTTTCTTACTTCTTCGGTCGTTACTGGTGGTATGTCTATCCCCTCTGAACTACTTTCTCGTTCCACTTTATTCTGGATGTGCCTGATAATGTACAGATCCCTAAAGAACTCCTCGGCCACTGTGACTATGTTATCCCAATTTCTGATGACATTGCCTTGCTTGTCTTTAAGTGCATACACCCGATTTTTCCCCACGCCATGACGCCTCTTCACTGCTTTCAGGCTTCCTCCGTTTTTTACAGCGTATTGGATCCTCTCCATATTATACTTCCGTATGTCAGCTGTAATATACTTATTGGTTAACTTCGAAAGCTCTGCTAGTGCTATTCTGTCAGCTGGGGTAAAGATTGTCATGGTTTGCCGTTTCCTAATTATATCTCTCGTCTCCTGGAAAAGTTTAGCAGTATCCTGTCTAGCCATCGAGCCCACGACGTCTACTTCACTCTCCGTGATAATGCCTGTAAATTTGTCCCTGGCTTCCTTGGTCGTAAGCTATGCATCATAGGTAACAGCTCAATATCGGTTATGGAGCGCGATTCTGAATTCTTCCACTTTACGTATTACTGTTAACACATTATTGGACTTCTTTCGTACTATATTTTTACGGTCCCTCCTCAAATCTAGCTTAATTCGAGATGTTACAATACGGTGGTCACTACACCTTATCCTTCCGAGAACTTCCACGTCCTGCACGACGCCAGGGTTATCGTATAATATGAAGTGTATTTAATTTCTAGGGCATGAGGCGGAAAATTATCGTTGCGCTTCAGCGTTGTTTTTGGAAACCAAAGGGCAAAAATGCAACACCACTCGGTACGATGTTTGAGCTCCGTGGGTGATTTTGCAGACTTTTCATCAGGGCTGTGTCGGCACCTGGAATCATATCTGCGGCACTCTGTACCCAGGTGCATTTCAGCTTTGGTGCATTGTCGAGGCCACGACAATGTGAGGATGGTCTTTGCATGGGCTTTGCGATGAGAATATACAGTGAACTCTTTGCCACCACAGATCTGGGCAGGGGAACATCGTCGGCTTTACGTCATGCCGTGGCTGGTCACTCGTCTAGAGTGGGCGGCTCATGGGCAGGAGACACGGGGCTGGGGAATGGTTTCGTCCACAAATCACCGGGGCTGAGAAAGGCCAGTGCAATCCAAGAGCCCTGGAGCGATCTTCCAGAGTCAAGACGGGACTAAGCTGGTAGGCCAGGATAGGGATTGATACCACAACTCTCCACCAAAGATGTGACGTGGCAATAATTGGGATGTATTTCCAGAGAGTAATGAGAATAATAAACGGGATAGTTGATGTAGACAATCCAGCTGCGACGTCCCAGGTAGAGTACCAAAAAATCGAGGTCGTGGCCCTAAATCCTGTACACTATCATGGGCCCGACCGCACCCTGCCTACTATTTCACTTATACAGGCCATGCTCCATGAGGAAGTCGCCAACGTTTTGGCATCCACCATGTGTGCGCAATGGCTTGCCTAGACTTCCGCCAGAACCTTCCTTCTTCGTTTGCCAGGAATGGCTTCCCACGCCGTTATGACGCGCCACCTTGTTGCCGCCACCGGAACCTTGCGGAATGGAGAACCCCTGATGACCGGCCTATCTGTTTCGAGTGCTCACGCATTGGTCACGTCGCCTGTGACACTCCAGATTTTCGGCCACCGCATACTCTGACAATCGGCCTAATCAATTCCCACCGGGTACTCAACACCAGAACGCTACCGACAGTTCCTGCAGCAACTGCTCTGGCCGCTCCCCGTCCCCACAACGTCGCCAATCTCATTCGCTGCAGCATCGGCGCCCTTCGCTGGTGACTTCCTACGCCCGCACCTATCCGGAAAACAAGCCAATGGAGCTCCCGGAGGTGAGGCTGTATTTCCGACCCGGCCTGGAAATCCTGTGTTGACTAAGACTATTTATTGAAGTTGTGCTGATGGTTTTCGTGTGAGGGCACTAACAGATACTGGCGCGAATATCTTCGTTATAAGCTCCAACCTTCGCAGCTCCCTCCGTAAGGTCCTAAATTATCCCGCATCTCCTGTCGTCAAAGTGGCCGATGACCGTACGCCCACCGTTGAAGGATTCTGCACCGCTCAAGTTGGCGTAGGTGACCACCAAATTCCTGTCATGTTCACCGTCTTCAACGCAAGCCCCATTGACATCAATCTCGGGCTTTACTTCCTAACTGACAATGCTGCGCTTATTCTACCGCTATTCTTCGTCTTTAACTGACGATTGGTCTTGTTGCCTACACGAAGCTCTCCAACCGCCTCTGCTCCACAGATTATGTCCTCTTGCTTTCGAACACATTGACCTACGTCGTTTTGCAACCATGGCCACCAGTTCCGGATGGCGACTAAATCGTTTCACCAAAGCCGATGTCCTCCTCCGACATTTCGTGGATCCTCCTTACATTGTCGTCATACTCGCCAACAAGCAAATGAGCCTGCTCTTCCTTAATTTCGGTTCTTCGTCCCAAGTTCACCCCGAGCGCACGTCGCTGGCCATGCTTTTTACCCAGGACGATTGCCAACTTTCTGCCGTGTTCTCTTACGCCTGAATGGTTGCACTGAACGATTTCAAGGATCGTTGAACCACCCCTGTGGACATCGCAAAAACGATAGCGCCGGATCTCCCTTCGTCCCATGCTCGCGAGATAAATAGCCTGCTTTTGCCGCCCAGGCATATTTTTGGTCTGCAAGATGGCCTTTTGTAACAGACATCGATGATAACTTACCGTATAAACACTGTGAATTCAAGCCCCATTCATAGACGACCATAGCCGGTCTCCCATATCGAACACAACATCATTCAAGATGAGCTCAATAAAATGCTTAAACAGAATATAATTGAGTGATTTTCTAGTTTATGGGCGTCACCTCAGGTTTTGGTGAAAAAGAAAGATAGTTCGTGGCGCTTGTGCATTGATTACCGCCACTTGAAGAAAGTCACCAAAAAGTACATTTATGCACTGCTTCGGATTGATGACATCTCTAGATTGCCCCCACGCTGCATCCTACTTTTCTTCTATTGACCTTTGGCCCAAGTATTGGCGAATTGCTGTTCATATCCAGGACTGCGAAAAAACCACTATGGTGACGTCCGACGGGCTGTACCAATTCAAGGTCATGCCCTTCGGTCTCTGGAACGCACCGGCTACCTTCGAAAGAAGGATTTACTTCCTTTTGCGTTGCTTCAAATGGTTGACCTGCATCTCCTGCTTGCAACACGGCATGGTTTTTTTCCAACATTTGAAACTGATCTCCATTGCCTTACAGACATCCTTGCTGTTTTCTTTCACGCAGGTATCCAGCTCAGTTGCTCAAAATACCGTTTCGGTGGCTGGGAACTTATGATTCCTGGCCATTTATTCGATCCTGCTTCTTTCCGACCTCATCCCGCTAGGGTACACGACGTCCAAGAGTTCCCAATCCTGCGTTCGCGAAAGAACGTTCCAAGCATTGTGGGACTGTGCTCCTACTTTCGCCATTTTATGCACAATTTTGCTAAGATAGCCGGGCCATTGACCGTCATTCTCAAGGCGCATACCTCAGTCTGCTGCGGCTACACGAAAACGCAGCACTTGTCACTCTCTTTGACCGCCTGACTCGTTGCTTAGTTTCGATCCAATCTGATGCGTTGGTTCCCACAGAGGTTAGCATGGATGCGAGTGGCAACCGGGTAGGGGCAGTATTGGTTCAGAAACAAACTGGTCACGGCAGGGTGACAGCCTACGTCAGATGGCTATTTTCCCCTGCTGAACGTAGCTATTCTATCACGGAACGTGAATACCTTGAACTCGTCTGGGGGGTAAGCGAGTTCCGTTAATATTGGTGCGGCCGATCTTTTGCGGTCATTACTGACCATCATGCCATATGTTGGCTTTCTTCGCCAAGATAAGAGTCGATTCGGGCGCTGGGGCTTAAGACTCCAGGAGTATCCCAATTCGGTGGTCTGCAGGTCTGGTTGCATGCTCCTGGACGCCGACTGCTTGTCTCCTCATCCTGTTGATTCGCCTAATCTACCGAGGAATGATGCGTATTTGCGCGGTCCTAATTGCACAATATAGGTGCTTACCAACGACTAGACCCATTGCTTGGACATGTTATAGATTGTCTATTTTGCTTAAAGCCATTCGTCCCACTTCTGCATGCTTTTCTACTTCGCAATGTCGTCATCTTTCGCCGCAACTTCTGGCCGGATGAACCTGACGCCCTTCTCACCGCATCTCAACTTTTCCAGTCCAACATCCTCCACCAGCATCATGAAGTGACCATCGCTGGCCACCTTGGCGTCACTAGAATCTACAAACGTGTGCGGAGACACTTTTAGTGGCCGGGTATTTACACGTCTGTGTGAAGGTCCGTCATGGCTTTTGACCTTTACCAACGCCGCAGTACTCCTCGCTCACTTCCAGCAGGCCCTCTTCAACTGACTGATGTTCCTTCTTAACCATTCTTCAGTGTTGGCCTGGACCTTGTCGTCCTTTCCTCCAGTCTTGCAATAGTAACAGGCGGATCGCATTTTCCACGTATTTCAACACGCGTTACGCCATCACATGTACCCTTGCCACTGGTGCGCCACGAACGTCGCCGATTTTCTTGCACACGCCGTCATCTTACATCACGATGCTGATCATCATCTGATCATGGACCGTTATCGGTGCTTCTTATTTAAGGTCTTGGATGGCATTCTTCAGTCCTGTCACATTAAGCACAACCTCCTCAAGGCATATCATACGCAGACCAATGGGCTCACTGAACAATTTAACAATACACTCACTAATATCCTCGCCATGTACGTGTTCACCGACCATAGTGACAGGGGCGTTTTTCTTCCTTACGTGACTTTCGCCTACAATTTGTCGCACCTCAACACTGCCGGATACTCTCCTTTCTTCCTCCTTTTCGGCCATGACCCTGCCCTGCAATTGGACGCCATGTTGCGTGACTCGACCGCGCCACGAAATGAGTACGCACGTTATCTCATTGCCGATGCTTGTGTGCACCACTAGATCAGCTGCACCAAGATTACAGCGTCACAGGCAAGTCAGAAGCGTCGCTGCGACGAGCCCCACCATGAAGTGTGTTTCTCACCTGGCTGCCAGGTTCTCCTGTGGACACCTTCACGCCATGTTGTACTATCTGAAAAACTACTGTCCCTCTTCACAGGGCCTTGCTGCAATATTCGTTTGGTTACTCCTGTGACGTACGAAGTAATTGCAGTCACGCCCACGCAATCACATGCGTAATCAGCGTCTGAACTAGCGCACGTATCCCACCTGAAGCCCTACTTCTCCTGCGATTAAGTTCACCAGTCAACTACTAACATCTTCAGACAAGGACGCTGCTTGAACCGCCGGTAGTTAGTCATTGGCTTGTTCGCTTCGCTCTATGCTATAAAAATAACCAGTGTCCAACGCCACTCTGCTAGTGTGCGCCCTCTGGGATAAGAGAACTCATTGGAAAGAGGAGGATGATAATGAGTTTCGCTGATATTGGTGTGCGTGCAGTACCTGGGACATGACAGCTGTCATGACTGCATTTACTATCCGGTTTTTATTTTAATTACTATCTTTAAATTCACCCCCCTCATTCCCACATCACAACACTGTAAAAAAACATGGAATGAAGGCTTTCAAGCTTGTGAACATAAACGTTCCTGAAATTCTGAAGAAACCCAGTATACGTTTAGTGATAATATCTTTATTTTATTATTGACATTTACCCGCATGTATCTCGAAAACACTGGATTACAGCACATCGTAATTCAGTTTCACTCGCCTCCAAAGTGTTGCGGGGCGTATTGCAAAAGCACGCACACGGCTAAGCACGAACACGCAATGCTGGGTAACGGGCAACTAACCCCAAGGCTTTAGTTCCCTTGGAATATATGCAAAAACAATTGTGGCGGTGGTTCCCTCTCTCGGTAGCACACACTATATCAATGGTCACCGTGGCATTATCTCTCTGTCACACACTACATCCCCCCTTGTTTAGTGATGAACACCACTGCACGCACAACACTACATACACTTTACACACAATCACAAGTCCAGTCTTCTGTGCCTCCAGATCACTGTCCCATACATAGACACACAAAAAGGCGTCCTCAGAGACTCAGACTGGGGTGAAGTCACAGAAGACTGTGTAGGAGCAACTAACTCTGCCCCTCCTGCAGTAGTGTATCCGACGGATGGCTCAATCTCGGGTTGTTCTTCTGTGGCAGGCTTGACCGGACGCTCTGGCACTGGGGTGCTAGACACTGTGACGAGGTGTAGCCGATTACGTTGGATAACTTCCTTCGGGGTCTCCACGACGCAAGAACAAGACGTTGCGATGGAACCAGAACCAACGCAAGGCAATTGATGTCTCGTAGCCAGACTTGCTAACCAGACTTAAGAGGGCGTTGTGGGTGAGCCGCATGCCTTAGGTTGAAGTCCAGGGCCTCCTTCCTTCCTTCCTTCGTTGGCTTGATCACCCAGGTGCAGGCAACTGAGGCTCGAGCTGCTGCGAAGTATTGGGAACTCTTGTTTGCACGCGTCTGCCTATAGGAAGTTGTACAGGGCTTACCACATTAACGCCAGGAGTGTCCTTGTAGCGTGAAGTGCCAAGGATAATCCGCCTTGAACAGTAGGTTTTTACCGTCCGCACCATCCTCTCCACTTTGCCGTTGGACTGCGGGAACCGGGGGCTGCTGGTGACCTGCTCGAAGCCGTAAGCCTGTGCGGATTCAGAAAACTCTTGATGATAACTGTGGGCCGTTGTTGCGGCGGACCTCCCGTGGGATGCCGTAGCGGGCAAACAACCTCTTGACGGCTGCAATGGCAGCCGGTATTGTGGTATAGCGCAGAATAAAGACTTCAGAAAAGCGCGACCCGTAATCGACCAGCAAAACATAATCGTGACCATTTAGGCCGGAAAGGTCTAATTCGACTTTCACCCAAGGAGTACTGGTAGTCTGATAAGGCCTTATTGGATCTGCGCTAGAACGCGGGTTTCAGCACATTTGGCACAGTTAGAAACCAGTCTTTCGATGTGGTGTTGATTCCCGGCCACCATACATACTCCCCAAAAATGCCTTCGCATTGGTTGATATCCCGGTGCCCGTCAGGAATGAGATCAAGCATAGAACCGCGAAGAGCCGACGGCACCACAACGCGGACTCTCTTGAAAAATAGCCCCTCACAGACAGTCACGTCTCCCCGATACTGCGAGTACTTAACGTGAAGCTGCAGCGTTCACTGCCGAGGCCAACCTTTGGTGCAGTACTCAAGCTGTATATGGTACTCTCCAACGCTGGATTGGGCATGGCGCAGCTCGTCTTTCCGTGAGGAGATGAAGTCTGGGAAGGAGCGAAGAAGCTCTCCAACTAAGAGCTCCACTTGATCGGCGTGCTGTGGCGGAGGACCGTACAGTGGTGTAGGCGAGAGAGTGTCCGCTGTGACTAGAAGCTTGTCAGGTACGTAGAGGACCTGTACGTAGACTGCATAAGCTTCAGCCGGATCTGTTGAATCCGAGGAGGCAGCAAGTGGATATCCATGGTCCCCTTGAGCACTACGAGTGGCTGGTGATCTGTTTCAATGAAGTTAAGACCACGGACTTACTCCTCAAAACGAAGCACAGCCCAGCATGCGGCCAAAGTCTACTTCTGAGTCTGACTGTAACGACTTTTCTTTGGCGTGAGTGACCGCGGTGCAAAGGTGACTGATCCACGCTCACTGGAAGGTTGCTCCTGTAGCAGGACGGCACCAAGACCGAAGGATCTGGCATCCACAAATACGGTCGTTTTGTATGCTGTGTTGTAGCGAGTGAAGCATAAGTCAACGCAGAGCATTTACTTGAGCTTGGCGAAGGCAGACTGTTTAACGGGACGCCAACTCTACTCAGACTCCTTCCTCAGCAATGCTAGTATCGGTGCCGTGGTTTCCGATACATGAGGCAGAAAGCGTCCAATGTGGGGGACAAGGCCGAAGAGGCGACGAACACCTTAGACGTAGTGTGGTGCTGGCATGTCTTCTATGGCTGTAAACCGTGTCTGGATCAGGAGAGATGCCGTCTGTACCTACAGTGACACCGAGGAACTTGTCGCTTCTGGCTGCAAAGGTGTCCTGGTCCCGGTTGAGCGTGACCCCAGCGACCGTTAGCCGAGTGTGAATGTCTTGCGTTCGATGGTCGTGCTCAGCGCGTGTCTTACCGAAGACCAGAATGTCGTCGATCATGTTCACCACCCCCACTTGACTTTCTAGAATCCTTGACATCTGTCGCTGAAAGCACTAAGGAACTGTTGCGACCCCAAATGGCAGCATGAGGAAGCAGTAACAACCAAACGGGGTTATGAATTTGGTGAATTCCAGTGATTCGGGTGACAGCTTGACCTGGTGAAAGCTCGACGTGGCATCCAACCTGGAGAAAACAGTGGCCTCCCCCAACAGACCAAGGCATTGCTCAACTGGGGGTAAGAAGTGGCGTTCCCGTAAAATAAGCTTGTTGAAGTGGGTTAGAGCCACCCAAAGCCCCGGGGACCGCGACCATTCCTGTGCACCAGGGTATAGGTCTGTCGACGCGACGAGTCACCCCGGCCTGTTCTAGCCTGTCCAACTCCGCCTTGATCAGATCCCGAAGGGCAGCGGGAGGCGTCTTGGTACATTTAACCAGAATGGAGTCGCATCTTGTATGAGGCGGATAGTATATGCTTCGGGAAAAGTTCAAAGTTCTTGAAAGAAGGTTGGGTCAATGCGTAGCGGACCGCAGGGTTCTAGAGCATAAGAAACGTGGTTTAAAACTTGCAGATGCCAAGGCCTTGAATGGCCGGAAATCCAAGAAGAAAAACCGTATCAGCTGCCATGATATATAGCTGCTGCTTGACCGAATAGCCATGCTGAGTCAAAGTAGCATCGTACGTGCCTAGAACTGATAGGACCTTATTTCCCGGCCCCTGAAAATCACCCTCGTGATTCTGAACCTTGGCTGGAGAGCCAGGAAACGCACTAGAAACAATTGACACCTCAGCGCCAGAACCCACCTTGAACGAATATGCGGGTCAGGCTACAAGCACTTCAATGAACTTCGCGTTCGGGCGACGACCCCCCCCCCCCCCCGCAATAGCGTAAAGGTCCCCCGAATTGGCCGAAGGGTTTTGTGTTTGCTCCCCCCCCTTTTTGTTCCTTCATGCATACCACATCGAAATGGCCACATTTGCCGCAAAAGTTGCAGACAATACGACGGGCGGCGCATTCCATCCGCGGATGCGATGCGGGAAGGTAGACCGAGCAAAAACGAGCCGACCTGTTACCCGGCGGTAGCTTCCCTTTCTGCACTCGCGTAGTATCGACGGCCAGCAAAGGCAATTCGTCAGAGTTTCAAATTTTACATCCGTCATGTGCGTCTTCGTGCTCACCCACCTACGTCAAGGCCTCCTGCAAGGTTAGCTTTGGACTCCGGCATAGCTGATCCGATAGCTTGCGGTCGAGCAACCCAACTACGAAGCGATATCGAACAAGCCTTTTGTCAACAGCAGGCGATGCGTAGTTGCAGCGCTTTACTATGGTACAAAGAGGAGGAAAAAAGCATCGGCGGTCTCACCCGGTTGCCGTGTCCGCCGGTGGAAGCGAGAACACTCGTAAAACTCGTTGGCGAGTGGGCGAAAATGTCGGTGAATGCCTACTTGACAGCCGACAAGTCTTTTCTGTCGGCTTCTGACAGCGTTGTCGTCGCAAGCATAGAGTTTCTTACAATACTTGTTAAGAAAATCTATGAACACAAGAACCGTTCCGGCTTGCGGCCCCATGTAGTAAAGCATGGACCGCGTTTGTACTTCGCGCTCTGCTGTATGAAATCTCGTTGCATAGCTGAAGTCCTGGAACTGCAGCAGACACGCCGGCCAGGTACTTGGACTGTCGAAGTCGAACAGCGGCGGTGGGCGTAGCGCAGCCCCGAGCGAAGAAAGAGCGGTGGCGGCGCCGCCATTTATGGCAAAGATCGACGGATCAGTGGCGTTGGGATTCGCCTTCTGACACCATGTTGCGGGGCGCACTTCCACAAGCACGCGCCCGGCTAACCACGAACACACCACGCCGGATAATAGGCAACTGACCTCAAGGCTTTAATTCCCGTCGAATATATACATGACCAATTGTGTCAGCGGTGCCCTCTCACGGTACCCCACACTATATGATGATGGTGTTTAGTGGCTTTCCCTTTCTAACAGGGTGGCGTTGCACAGCGGCCTTAGTCGCAACGCCGTTGTACAATCACCTCCCCAAAATTACAAACAAAATAAAGAAGAAATAGTAATATGAAAATAAAAATAAAATACTTTTACGAAATTTTTGTGCTAGTCTGACTTCTTTGTTCACATGTCTCCCATATTGCTCTCTGCTCTTTTCTCACCAACATTCTAACCTTCTGTTTCTAACCTCTACTACTGTCCAATTGAATTTTAAGCTAACCCTAAAGCCAAGGGCTTCGGGAAGCCTGATGACTCCATCACTAAGGGCTCGATTGATACTTTTGCACTTCATTACAATATGTCTCACCGTTTCTGCCGCATTTCTGCAGCATGCGCATAGTTCTTCCTGTACCGGCTCGCGCCAAAGCGTTGTTGTCCGCAAGCAACCCGCATGGGCTTCAAAAAGCAATGCACTCCCTTTGGTATTATCGAATAATTTTTCCCTTGTGATCTCCTGATTCCCGATCCTGTAGATATCTGAGGACTTCTTCGCATCCATCCTTTTTTCCTGGTCGTTGTCACTGCTTCTTTCTTTCCATTTATGATTGCCTTGGTCATTTCACCCCCACTTCCAGGTTTCATATACTTTGTCCTGAGCCTTCTGTTTCTTTTCCTCCACTGTGTGTCCCCGGTTTTTATGTAAAACCGGGGACCGTAAAACTTTGGCCGCCCATCTCTGATCATCAATAGTTCTAAAGCGTTGTTCAAAACATGCCCAACTCATGTCTACCTACACTGCCTCATTTGTTGTTTTACTGTGCGCTCCTCGTGCCAATCGACCTAAGGCCCTACGATTTACTTCTAGTCCTCATAAAATCTCTGATTTGACACACACTACTGCGTTTCAAAAGGTGAGTGCTGGTACCATTACTCCCTTCCAGATTCCTCCCACTACTTCATATCTGTTATATTTCCAGAGTGCTTTGTGCTTCATGATAGAGGCGTTTCGTCAGCCTTTCATTCCTAAATGCTCCTCATAAGTTTTTAGATACGCGTGACGTTCGTTTAACCATATGCCCAGATATTTGTATTTTTTTACCCATGGTATTGAAGCTTTTTGAACGAATACTGATTCATTACAGGCGTTGTCGTTTAAAACTAGAACTACCGACTTTGCTTCGCTATACTCTAACCCCAGTTTAGTGGCTTCTTCCCCGCAGATATCTGTGAGCGGTTTCAGAAATTGTTTGCTATCTGCTAGGAGTACAATGCCATCTCCATATGTCAGTCCCGGGATTTGTTTTTCCACTTCATGTCCTTTGCGGCTATAACATAAATTGAAACCTCTTTTACGGACTTCAAGTTTTCTTTTTTAGTCTACCCATGTCCAGCATGAACAGCAATGGCGGCAGAGGACCACCCGGCTTTAAACATCTATTTTTGACTACCGGTTCTTTGCATTTTGGTCCTCCCAGCTAATTTGCACCTCGCTCTGATTGAAATTCCCTGTATCAGCTGTATAATGTCCTGGCCTAATTCCTCCCGCTCAAGTATGCTCAATAAACGTTCTATATCTTCTTTGTCGTAGGCTTCATTTATATCGAGAAATGCTAATCATAGTAGTCGCTGCTGAGCCATTGATACCTCTATGCATTTCTTTAGGACAAATAAATTGTCCTCTAAGCGTCTGTTTCGTCTGAAACGACTTTGTAGTTCTCCCAGTATGCTGCTGGATGTGCGGAAAGAACAGGGCGTCAAGGCCGGGAAGCGAATCACAATCAGGCGAATAATCATGAAATCTGTACAAACCATATATTCTAGACGTTTATCCGCTACACATAACCGGAATCCATTATGGGAGGCCTCATCCGGTGCTTCATGCCAACGTACATCGCGAGGCCGTGGCACTGTTTTAAGTACCAGGGTTTCGGGCATAGTAGCAACTCGTGTCTGGACCAACTAACGTGTACCAAGTGCGCCCAACAAGATCACCCGACTCATACTGACAGCACGCAACTTCTTTGCATAAACTGCAAAAGCCCACACTTGGACTACTCCAAAATCTGCGAAGAAGTCCAACTAGAAAAGTATATACAGAAAGGCAAAGTTTCCCAGACTGTATACTAGAACGCCTGTGTTGCTCCCTACGCTTATGACGCTGAAGTAAAAGGCGAAGGGCCCTGGCAAGGGTGCTAGGTGTAGGGTGCTATATTCTTGGAAACCTGTGGTCATCTGATGAGGAGATGTATGTTGGACCTTTTATGTTTGCTTTGTACCGTAAAGGCCTTTCATCCAATCTTCCAGAGAAACCGAAAAAAACCCATCTGAGTATTACAGCCGTAAAAGATCGTACAAGTGTAATCACACTCGAGAAACTTTGTACCCTGAGAAAGTATGTCCATTCGAACTGTAGGGGCCTTCGTAATAAGCGTGACGACGAGTACGAGATGCAGCATGCTAATCAGCTAACTGTTGTGTGTCCAAAAAACTCATTTATATTCGAAAAACACCAATTACTTGAATACTTTTAGGGTAACTAGAAAGGAGAGGAAAGGCTACACACACTCTCCAGGTGACGTGCACATAACCGCCCGTAAATCCTCGCCGTGCCACCTTATCTCTCTGAACATTGTCCTTGAGGCTGTACCTATTCGCACCATAATACTTCATCGGCTAATAACAGTATGCATCCTCTACTTTACTCCTAATTTTCAACTTTTGACCTATGATTTGAAGTATTGGTTGACCAGCTCTCGAACCATACATCGTTACGGGGGATCGGAATCAGCACAATCTCTTTGGAGCTGCACCCGAACGGATTCTCTAAGCCGCCTGAGTAAGAAGGTTCTAAAATTTTCAGGGGCATGCGTTTACAACAAGAAACAGCCAATATACCATAATTTACGACAGAAGACATACTCACATCATACATGGCATTCGTTCCTGCAATTCTATTTTGTTTTCTTCAGTGAAGTGTGGGAACGGACCTATATTCTAGTGACCACTTCTAAACTTTACTAACATATAAAGGTAAAGGCCGGAAAAGTTCATCTGCCGATAAGAGGCTCATATAGCAACAGCAAACTTCAATACATGCAATGGGATTTAAAAACTACACTATACATCAATAACAGACATACTTGTGAAAGAAGTGGCCCATATCGTCACGGCCCCCATCCGCGACGCTGCCGAAAAGTTTGTATTCTAGCCCTCTGGTGCCCTGCACAACACATGAACACGCTAGATTGAAGACTGTAGAGAGCGTGACAGGCCACGAGCAAACCGTGGGGAGCCCTTCGCAGGTATCTCCTGTCGGATAAATTTATTTATTTATTTATTTATTTATTTATTTATTTATTTATTTATTTATTTATTTATTTATTTATTTATTTATTTATTTATTTACACATACTCCCATTCCCAATTAAGATATATTGCAGGAAGGGCACATACAATGTGATTGTGGAAGATTTATACAAAGGGCACTCACGGAAATATTGCAGTACGGGTGAGACAAAACCAAGAGCAATATATTTCATGACTAAATCGATACAATTATAACTACATGAGTACCATAGAACATCAATACCAACAACTACTAAAAAAAGAATAGTGAGCACTTAAAACAGTCCACAAAAAACTCAGTTTGTCATTCCAAAGACAATAATAACATTCAAGCAGGGATGAAAAAGTTTCCAATGATTGACTGTTTCTTATAATGATTGGCAAAATATTCCACTCACTAATTGCTAGCGGAAAAAAAGAATATTTCAGAGTCAGCACGGCACTGATATTCATTCAGTGTCTGTGAATGCTTTTGTCCTGTTGGTCGTGTTTATCGGTATGACATATACTTTGAACCGTTCATGTTTACCTGTTCGTGAACTAATTTATACAGGAATTTCTGACTTGCCAGTTTAGCGCGGTTTTTTATTCTTAAGAGACTTGCTTTTTTTTAAATTCTGTGAGTGAGTATGTTATTCTGTACTTGTTATAAACAAATCTTATCGCTTTTCGTTGTATTTGTTCCAGGGCATGTATGAGATTTTTTGTAAAGGGAAACCACGCGACGTTTGGATATTCTAAGACGAATTTTAAGGACGCTTTGTAGGCAAGAAGTTTCGTTTCATGTGGCGCAGAATCTAGACTTCTACGAAGGAATAATTGTCGTTTTAATGCAGTTGATGTGAAATGGCTAATGTGGATATCCCATCTAAAATGTTGTGGTAAAGTTAAACCTACATATTTGCGTTCAGTTCCTACCGAGAGTGTAGAGTTATTTATAACGTAAACAAAGTCAGATACGTGCTTTTTTCTGGTTATCCTCAAGAGAGCAGATTTTTTACATTCAGTGTCATTTGCCAGAGAGCACACCAGCTAGATATGTACTGCAAGGCATTGTTCAATTTTACACGATCTTCGGGGGCGTTAATTTCTTGGTAAAGTGTACAGTCTTCGGCGAAAAGCCTCACCATAATGCCAATGCCAGTAGGTAAATCAATAATAAAGATCAGGAATAAAATTGGCGCCAAAATACTTCCCTGTGGTACACCTGAGGTAACATTGGCTATGGTAGAACTTTCGCAAAATACTTGCCCGTACTGCGTTCAGGTACTCAGATAATTATCCAGTCAGTAAACGGACCTGTGCCTATGGTTGCTTCTAATTTTATTAGAAGTTCTTTGTGTGGCACCCTATCAGAAGCCTTTAAGAAATCCTATAGAATTAAATTGGTTTGCTTTCTGCAGTCTACGTTTAGGGAGCTGTCGTGAATTAGTTCAACCAGTTGGGAAGCTGTAGATAGTCCTTCGCGAAACTTGTGTTGTAATTGCAATAAGATGTAATTCTGGTCAAGGCACAATGTTAGGTGTTTAAGAACAATGTGTTCCAGTAGTTTGCAAGTTGTGCTGGTTAGTGAGACGGGTCTTATGTTTGATGGGTCAGTTTCGCTACCAGATTTATGAACCGGGGCTACCTTTACAATTTTCCATTCTTGGGTGAAGAAACAAGTTGATAGGGACACATTGAAAAGTATACACAAGTATTACGCTACCCATTAAAGAAATCTCCTTAAAAATTTGTTCGGAAAGTTGTCCGGACCCGCCCCCTTTTGAGTGTCTAATTTTAACAAGAAATAAGCACTCCGGACTCTGTCACAACAAGTGGTTCAATAAGGGGGCGGTTGCAAATGTCAACATCAAGCACATTTCCATCGTGAATCATGAAAACAGATTGAAAGAGTTATTTAGCGAGTTTGCTTTCTCTTTGTATTCTTCAGCCACAAGCCTATTACGGTTTTTGCGATTGAAGTAGTTCCAGAACTTCTGGAGAGACGTTTTCAAAAAGTTGAGTAGCGTACTTGTAAATTAGTTTGCTTTGGATATTTTTGGGGGGATTTAATGTTAATAATAGCTTGACTCAACTTGTCCCGAATTTGTGGCGCAGGTTCTGCCTTCAAAGTTTTTCTGAGGTGTTTTACTTTACGCTTGCAATGAATAATGTCACGCTTTATCAAGGGATTATGTTTTCTTGTTTTCTTTGTTTTAGACAGCACATAGTTAAGACCGCCGTGTGTTACGACCGCTTGAACCTTGCACATAGGGTTTCTATATTTTTGTCTGAATCATTCGCAAGTAGTTCAAACGAAGTAAATTTATGGAAAATAGGATCAAGTATGCTGGTGTCATCCGCATGGTTAAAGTCAAGATATGCAGTAAAGGAGTTGAACGGTATTTGGATGTCAAATTAAGAAACAGAGCCTTAAATAACTTCGTTGTCGGATGTGCCTTTAAGAATTACGATGTCTGCTTGATCTGCAGGAAAATGATCACTTAAAAACACCAAGTTAAGTACAATATAACCGCACCCTTGAACACATGTTGGCTGTTTTACAATTTGGGAGAGAATAAATGTCAACATGATATCATTGAGCACATCCGAGCATGCGCTGTGGTGTTGCATTGTTTGTTAGTTTATATCTGGTAAATTAAAATCGCCGACCAAGATTAGCCTGGCTCCGAGTACATGATGATGCAGATACGTGTGCAATGCTCGCAAGCTATCCTTGTCAGAAGATGGGCTGAAAAAACGTGCTTTCTTTCAAAAGGACACAAGTTGGGGAAACCGCGTGCGGCGTGACGAAAAACGAGATAGTTGACGCTTTTCCATAATATCCATAATGTCATACACACACAGCCAAAGTTTAAACGAAAATACATAAACCTAAGGCACAACGTACCCGTATCCTGCCGTTGGTGAGCACTCAGTGGACACAATTGAAGACTAGGTCTACGCAAATGCACTTGTCCAACCCGTGTCCAGCATTGCACAACATACAAACACTTTCATGAAAGACAAACTGTAGGCCCAAAAGAAGCCATTACAGTATAACAACTCAGCCGCTTGTTATTAGAACTCGCAATTCTAGCTTCATCAGCTGAGTGGGGCTCTGAGCAAATACACACTCCAGCTCCCGGCCGAGACAAATCCACATATGCAATTATACGACCAAGACTTTTTTAAGACTTCTGCTATACAATTGTATATATTTCCGGGCACATTTCAAGGTATTCAAAGGAGGCCACAGTTCTAGCTTTCTTCAAAAAGCGGAAGGAGGCTTCCTCTGAGGCTACCCTGTGGACCACAGATACCCTTGCGACGTCGGTTTTACAGCTCAATGTCCCAATCCCACGGTCGGCGTCTGGCGGCCGTACTTCGGCAGTATTTTTTTGGGGAAATGTGAACGTCAATCAATTTCGTCCGACGGATGACCGAGCTTCGTTTGTACATTGGCGTTTACTATGGGTCCATCAATAAAGTCTACTGGACGCCCATAAAACGTCGGTATGGTCGAAGCAATATTTATTCCTCGATCATGTTTGTAACCTGTTTTAATAAGACTGATATTAACTATATTTTCTATATTCTTGCTGCCTGCAGCGGGAGGCAAAATATTTCTCACCTCAGAAAACAATTCCAATGCCTGTAACCCTCGCGCCTTTCTGGCTCGCACACAAAACCTTCGTTGCGCGCTGAACGAGACAACTTTATGTGTGTGTGTACGAATTTAAAAAGTAAGAAAGCAGATCTTGTAAACGTTCAAAAAAACACTTCGGTTGATATGCGATGCTGCACTGTTTGATTTGCTGCTATCTGGTATAAAAAGTATTTTTTGGAACTAAATTTTTCCATTGTTTTTTTTGTGCGATGGCAATCCAACACCGGTCAAGATACGTCAAGCCATAGAGCCATAGCCATTCGGGACTGCCTTGGCGGACTTGACGTTCAGGAACGGTGGACGAGCCTTACTGCGCCTGCGCAACTAGACATAAAGAAACACAGAAAGCGACCTTATTTTTTCCCGGTGTGACGTCCTGGTTCAAGAAAAATGGCAGCTGTTGTGTGGTATCCTCGCAGCCCTCTTCTGATCGTGACTTTTTTATACCGTTGCTGCGGTGCATAGGTGTTTGGCTTGCAATTGTGAGTAGGGCGCTCTCCAAGAACTTATGGAGAAAACGTACGGTGGTGTGTAGTGTGTGATGTGGACGCTAAGTGTCTGCGACTGCCTAATTTGCGCATAGTACGTTGCGACGGTGACCACGGCGCTCGGTATCAGTTCTGCCGCCTCGATTTACGAGAGTGATGAGTATGTTCCCCACGAACTTCTGTGTTTTATTATAGCGCCATGTTGAGGCCGTTGGGCGTTTTGTCGCCTACGTGCCGTGGCGAGGCGCTGCAACGATGGTCATCCGAGTACACTGCGACGGCTCATGACCACTCCCATCGTAACCAAGCTAGCCACTGCAAACGATTCTGTGCACATCACTCATTTCGAACCGCACTGCTACGTAGACCACAGGGCTGTGTTTTTGTCCCAGTATAACGGAGTTGACCTGTGCGACGTAAGCTGTAATTGTGTGTTCGGAGTCGTGAGACAGGCAGGTAATGTTCACCACTGCGAAGGCATAGTAACTACCATGCTAAATAATCTGTCTGGTAAAGACTTCGTTGGTCCGAAACCATAAGCCAACTATAATAGGACATGCAGCCCAGTGGCAGGTAGGGCTGTGCACAGGGCAAAGCTTGTTTGTTTTTGTTACCAGATGTAGGAACGAAGGCCTAATAATATACATCCATATGAGAGAATGTTAACTGGTATTGCTTAGCCCTGGGGCCAAGAATTTTTATTCTTGTAGGCCCACTGAAGCTTCCGTTATTAAAATTCTCTATTCTGTGGCACGATCAAGCTGGTACGATTCCGTGCATTCAACAGGTGTCGAACAGTGCACCTAATATGCCCTTGATGTTGGCTGTCACAAGCCGCAGAGCAATATGGTACTTCAGTTGGTACTTTTATCAAAAGATGTTATGATGTGTATTGCTTTCAAATCCACTTCTTTTGTGTTTGGCATGACTGAGAATTTGTCTGCAGAAATCTTTCTGCAAATAAGTTATTGCTTGTGAAACATCACAAAAGTACCACTAGAGCTTAAAACTGAAATTAGTAAAGGACGAGGTTTTCCTTGTCTGTCTGTACAAGGATAACTTACCTGTTGTATATATACTTTGATATGTGTGATTATCAACTTTGTGTCTGTGAATTGGATACACGTTAAACTTGGCTGTGAATTGATTAAATTAGTTTTGAATACGACTAGTAAAAGATGGCTCCAAATGGAATATTTCCAAACCATATTATTTGTTTCGGTGTTTTTATAGTATATGAAACATAACTACATAAGAAAAGACAGCTTAGGCAGTCAGAACTATACACATTTCTCTTCAGGTACTTGTGCTTGACATGGAAAAAATTTAATGCAACAGAGAAAATACATGCAAAGCAGTGCAAAAGGAATTTTGCATACATTGCCATGGAGAAATGTGGGTTTCTCAAAATACTGTGAACACAGTAAGCATATTATGTATATTTATTATCTTAGGCAGCAGTTTCCCCTTCCCTCAATCTTTGAAAGGATGCTGAGCATGCTAGTTGCGGTTGACACCTCACCAACGAGCCAGCAATGAGGCTTGATTTCTCATTTGTTGCAATATATTTACAGGAAACCTATTTTAGATTGTAAATTTTGCTCAGGTAGGATTGCACTTGACCTAACATACACGACAGTTAGCGAAAACGTTTTTGGTCTAAGGCTTCTACTTTCGGCTTTTGGCACGGCTTCGGTGTCGTACAGAAAACCATCCCGTGAAGTCTTACACGTAGTGGATCTTGAAATTTTCTATTGCTGCGAAAGAGCACACAATCGTTGCTCGACTATTTGTAAACTTCAAATATTTAAAATACAGCTGCGAATCAAAAATCATAAAGTTTTCGCAAAGTATTCTAAGTTTCAAATGTTCACACACCTTCACATATACGGCGTGGTCACTTCAGTATAAGTGTATAATACGTTTATACTAATAATTTTATAAATAGGTGTCAGAAATGTCCTCAGCTGTTCATTATGCCAGTTCGACACATTTATTTGAAATCACTGAAAAGCATTGGGTGCATTTGATTGGATGGTTAACGTCTGTGTCAGCCCTGTACTGTCTCCTTCCTTCTTTTACAGGGTTAAGATTCATAGGGGCACGTGTTCGTTAATATTTTGTATTGTATTGTGTGCGGATTTGCAGACATATCTACAACGGTTTTGGACTTCGGGGTCCGTGAGGGAATCTGGCGGGTCTTTTTTCCTCTCTATGAATCCGTGGCTAGTACATTTGAGGGCAGCAGTGAATGCCGCCTCATTTCCTTGAAGTTAATGAGGCGTGACGTCCAGATAAGATAGATGATTGCTAGGTTTTGTATGCGTCATGGTGTATTTTAGGTGTGATGCATCCTTCTTGAGAGAGGCGACATGGTTACTGGGAAGCATGGTGGAATGTGTTATGCCTATGTTTGCAGCTGTTTTTCACAGAGTTGTGGAAGTGGTAGTGGTGAGTGTGTCGGGCATCAAGGGTTTCTTATGAGTCATTGATAGCATACATCCCAGGCTTTTGTGCCGAAATAAGCATCAAAACAGTGAACGGAATGAAGGTGGCTACGGAGGCAAGTTGAGAATTCATCATAAAAATTTTGGTGAAATTTCAAGCATGACTTCATCAAGATATTCATCAAGAAAGCTTCATTTCTCTCTGAGAGAGATTACAAAGTAAAAAAATCCTCATGAAGCAATGGTTTAACACCACATGTAAAAATCATTTACAGATGCTTCAAACTTCAAACTAATCCCTCAGTAATCTATAGTGCTACTGTTTCCCATCTATATCACATATGCCTCAAAGATTTCTCATTCCTGTTTTGTGCCATACAACTTCAGCACTCTCGTCGTATCAAATTTTGACATGCAGCCACCTCGCGGGCATTTAGTCTTGGTGTAGAGCACCACATCGGGTTCTCTTCCAGTCGTCAGCAATGGGGCATGCTCCACCCCCACCTGT
Organism: Haemaphysalis longicornis; assembly: GCA_013339765.2. NCBI lineage: Eukaryota > Metazoa > Arthropoda > Arachnida > Ixodida > Ixodidae > Haemaphysalis > Haemaphysalis longicornis. The sequence goes on from JABSTR010002196.1 coordinate 41,483, forward strand.
TAGGGCAGTGCCCCGTCTGCCCTATGTACCTTGACGATACATTGAAATACAAACAACAAAGCACGTGACTTCTAGTACACGCGGTGCATCATGGTGGTGGGCTGTGTAGCTACAGTAGCAACAGTTTACAATAATTAGTGTCCAACATTTCGATGTAAATAGCTTTTCAGAATGTTAATTTGGCCCACTGCCGCATATTGTGTAGGGTCCGCTAGAGTTATCACACTTTGTCGCTGTGCAGGATCAAGCAGAACACGACGAAGGCTGATAGTAGAAGCACAATCGGGCACCAAATATGGTGGTGGGCGAAATAATGATTTACACCGACTGAACCGTGCCCTCGCAACACCCACGTGCAGGTTAGTCTAACAAGGAGTACAAAATACCTTCAATGAACAGCACGAAGCCTATCATACCTCAAAAACCTCCCGTCTCAACCACCTACCTAGCGAAACACCCTTGAAATTCTCGGATATCCAGAACAGCTACAACGTGTGGCCTTCCATATCCGTCAACACATCTGTGCAGCTCCCATACCACGATATACGCATCAATACGCTCGTCAGGAAAGCAGCCATCTACAGACAAACGAAACTAACAATTTTTTTATTCCTGCGCTGCAAGAATCCTCTGGAATGATTTAACAAAGAGTATGCATCAGGACCATGACCTCCTGAATGTAATGTTCCAGAGCGTACGGCAGCGCGGAGTGATTAAAAGATACCGTCTTCGACAAACCAAAGCAAAGCGCAGGATTCACATTTGTTGGTCGCAATAGACGTGTCTTGTTGTGCGCGTGGTGTGCAGTGTGCGACAAGAGTTTCGTGCGAATGATCGTTCACGGCTGGCCATGGTACCACCGTGTTTACAGTTGAAGGCATACGAGCACTTGCACGTAGGAGACGAAACGCCCAGCAACCTCAACATGGTGCTCTAGTAAAACGAAGCACAAAAGTATGTTGTGAGCGCACGACTCACTCTCTCCAATCGAGGTGGCGAAACTGATGCAGAAAGCCCGTGTTCACCATCGTTCCGCTACGAGAAAATTACGCCGCCCCGCACGATCCGCGTCCCACTCACATGCTTTCACACCACGGTGAGTGCTCTCCAAAAGTTCTTCGAGAGCGCCCTCAATAAAAACGCAAGCCAAACACCTATGCACCGCTGCAACGGCAGACAAAATACATCGTCTGCGACTCCCGTTTTCTGCGACTCCCAGCCGGCTCTACGTGGTCTGAGGGAGCCATCTGCAAAACGGAGGCGAGGTAGCTACCTCAAGATGTCCCTAGAGTGCCAAGCTTCGTGACCTGGAGGGACAAGGCAGCAACCCCCGGCTGATGTGGCTTCGTGCCCACGTTAGTATACCGGAGAACGAGGCAGCAGACTATTTAGCGACAGCAACCCACCACTCCTCAATGGCACCAGTTTCTTCGACACTGGTGCGCTATGATGTTGGCATGGACGTCATAAGGCGAGAGGTGGCCGCCAACCACCCTTGCAAATGAGTGGCAACCGGTGAGGTCCCGCGGCTCCTTCCTACCGGTGGGATATCGCAAACAGAGCGGTCCCTCCTCCTCCGGCTCCGCACCGGCTGCTACAGCACAACAGGACGCCTCCACAGGCTGGGTCGCATGGCCACACCCACCTGCGCCCACTGCCCCGACCCCGAGACATTGCATCACGTCCTCTGCTCCTGGTCCTTCGTACGCTGGTGCCCGGAACTAACCAGTGTCTGGGTACCGGCGGCTGGGCTGCCCTCAAGCACTGCAGAAAACAATCTACGTCCTCCGTGACTCTTCATGCTGCACCGAGAGGCCTTCAGGCTGCTCCTCTCCTACCTCCACAAGTCGGGACTGAACACCCGCCCATGAACTGCCGAAGCCAGACCCCAACCCACTACCCCCTGTTAACCCTTTTATGCGCGTAGGTGTGTGAGTACGTGTGTGTGTAAATAGTCTGATGATGATGATAATGGTTGGTATTTTTTTGGAACAAGGCCGCTAAGGGCAAAGAGCCTTAATGAAAAGGTAATTTAAGAGAACAAAGTGATAGAAAACGCAAAACATTTAGGTAAAAATATATTTGATGACTGGTCTAAAGGACTAGGGTGTCAGCATGCATAGTAGGTGGTGAGGTGTAAAACCTGGACATTTCTAAGAAACCTAAAAGTACGCTTGGGCGTAATTATGCGGTCATCCCTTAAAAGAATGGTGGGTGGAGCAGAATGTTTTGTCTGTATGTTGTGCGAGTGTAAGTGTCTTGTTGTTTCTTGTCCATTGCATAGTATGAGGATGTGGATCACAGGACAGGGCCTCTCTGCACCTGCTGCAACGAGGTCATGGAGATCCAGAGAGCAAGTGCTAGTGCATTGCGTGTGTGTGCCCTACCCGTAATCTAGCCAGGGCGACTTCTACTGTTGCATGCGTCGCTGGTGTAGGGTACCAAGTGAACTTTCAGTACGTCTAACTTGTAGTCTGTTTGTTCACACAAGTGTGTTTGCCTTGTTCTGCGAAGTTGTCTAATGTGTGGCTTCATCTCGGTGTAGGGTAACGTGGTTATGTCCACTGTATTCAAGTGTGTAGAGAAGAAGCCATTCGAAACGTGGCTTCGTTACCGGCCATACCGCAGTAGCCAGGAACACAGAAAAAGACCAGTTTAAATTTAGGGACATACAGACACATATTACCCTTGACGATCAGATTTACACCATAATTTTTCGGAGACTTCGTTGGCGACAATGCCCACACAATATTGAGGGAATCTGAATGGATTTTTGATTGTGGGTTGTGGCTTTGAAGTTTATGATTAACACGAAGTACACCGTAAGCCTCTGCCATAAAATTACTAGTATTACTATTTAGAGTTCTAGGGATATTAGTCTGGTCCCATGCGCCACGCCGGACACGGAGGCGGCCGTTTTGGAGGCGTCTGTATAAAATTCACAACCCCGATACTTCTGCTGCAAATAAAAGAAGTGCTGCAGAATTGCACATGTGGGAGCTCGTTTTTTCTACATGTGAGAAAGACAGGTCGCTTGATACAGGGCTTAGTTTATGCTTAGATGTACCATAAAAAACTGATTTAAAAGGATGGTGAGGCATGGAGGAAAGTCTAAAAGCATAAACGTGATCTTTGTATGCTCGCTGACGTTGTAGGTTCCACCTATTGCACTCCACATAGAGGCTATCGACCGGGCTAGTGCGGAAGGCACAACTGGCCAGGCGGATCCCCAGATGAAACACTGGGTCCAGCATTTTGAGATATGTTTGCTTGCTGACCCACAAACAACACTTCCATAGTCTGATCGTTAACCTGTCAGGCTAGTAAAACACGTAAAAGAAGTTGTTTGTCAGCACCATATGAAGAGTGGGAGAGAACCTTGAGTATATTCGTTACCTTTAGGCATTTATGTTTGTGTTGCCTAATATGTAGAATGAATATGAGCTTCTCGTCAACGACTACAACTAAAAACTTGTGTTCTTTTAGTTACTGGAATTGAAATACCATTGAGTTTGATCTCTGGATCTGGACAAATTCCACGCCTTTTTGAAAACAAAACACAAGTACACTTTCCTGGAATAAATTTAAAACCGTTGCTATCTGCCCAGCCAGCTAGCTTGTTAACTACAAGCTGGCCTTGGCGCTCGCAGATAGGTTACAAGACCTAAAGAATAATTGCCTGTCGTCTACATAGATTGAACAGAAAATTGATAGTGACAATGCCTTTCTGGGTGAATTCATTTATACAATAAATAGAGTGCAACTTAAACCTCCGCCTTGCGGCACGCCATTTAGCTGCACATGAACACTTGAGAGGGCACTTCCAACTTTAACACTAAAGGTTTTTTTAGACAATTAGCTAGCAAGTGTGTTCAGCTTGTTACCCGACATGCCGAAGGACTTCAGGTCGCTTAGGATGGCGTACCGCCAAGCGGTATCGTACGCTTTTTGAAGATAATAGAATAGTGTCATACAGTACTGCTTATGCAGTTAGGCATCTTCAATGTAGAATTCTTGCGCTACTAATGTGTCATTTGTAGATTGCCCAACCCCCAAGCCTGGCTGGCAGCCCTCGAGATAACCGTTGTACTCAACAAAGTACACGAGTCTTCTGTTTATCATTTTCTCGAAGAGCTTACACAGTCAGCTTGTCAGGGCAATGGGACGATAACTGGCAGGATAGGAAGGGGTCTTTCCTTCCTTTAGGAAAGCCACTATTATGGCCTCCATTCAAGATGTTAAAATTTGCCATGAAAGCCATTTTTTATTGTATAGGTGTAGAAATGTTTCAAGAGTGTCTCGGCGATGGTGTTGTATCATCGTGATTGTAAGCTTATCTGCGGCTGGGGCTGGAAATTTACATGTTCTCAGGGCAGCCCTCAACTCATTGTGTGTAAATTCAGAATTTTAACCAGCTTTTGACCTGTTATTGTCAGGTAAATACTTCTGTTCACAAGCGGTTTTGTGTCTCAGGAAAGTGCTTGTTTAGAGTGCAGAGCTGTAAACCTGTTGGAAGTGTTGTGCAAGTGTGTTAGCCTGGTCTTTGTGTGTGTCCCCTGTGGTACTAACCACGGGAAGGCTATGTGTATGTTGTCCTTTGTTTACGTATTCTTGTCTATACCCTCTGAGTGTCTGTGTATGAGTTATTGGATGTAAGGAAAGAGCCCCAACTCTCCCTTTTTGCCTCTCGTGGCACACGCTTTCCAAAGGCATTTGCCAGTTTAAACGAGATTAGATAATCCGACGTGGGGTACCGGCGAAGGACACCCCACGCCTTGTTCTGGGCGCTCGGCCCCACCTACAGTCCATGTACCACTAGGGCATCTTTGTGTTGCAGGACCCACTGGAGGCCTGGGAGATGGACTTTTGGCAAGCGTCGCAGATGTGCGCAGTGATGAGTTGGGTGGCTTCCTCCACGTGCAGATGTTTATTGGATGGGTGGTGTAGTTTAGATGCATCTGTGAATCTGCTCCAGTTTGCTTTTGATTGACAAAACCTTTTATAAGAAAATAGACTGCATGGGCCTGTACCTATATGTGTTATTTTGTGGGGAAATAGCCACTATCAAGTGGGTCCGTGTCAACACCCCACTAAAAACAAGGAAAGAGAACTGCGGAGCCAATAGACAAGTGAAAACTTTTTTACGTATTGTGTCCTAAGTTATGGTATGTAGCCTGTTTTTTGTTGAAAAGGCATGCTCCAGAGGATGTAAAAACTTCTCTATCACGCTACCTCGTGCATCCGTTCGGGAGGAGCCCCAAAGAGAGTTGTGCGCAGTAAGGTCGCGTGTGAGGATATATGGCTCCGGTAGCTTTTCAACGAGTGCCTCGAAATCGGAGCTATGTAGTGAACGCCGGCGTTGATATTAGGCCGCTAGCGAAAGTTTGAACGGCCGTTTTAGAATCAGAAATTATAATTGAGGGGGTCAGCCTCACGGAGATTGCTAATGCAATGGCTGCCTCCTATTTCGTGGCTGGGTGGGGGAGTTAAACGTCAAGGAAGTGAGTTGGGGGCTATCAGGGTCATTATTACAGCGATGGCGTAGACATTGTAGTGCCTAAATTCAACAGCTTCAACATATACTACATCGAGTCGTACCGGGAGACGTTTGCGTAGAGCTCGTACTCTTTGCTCTCTAAGTTCCGTGTTGTGAATAGGATGCGAGATGCCACAAAATTGCTGATGATGAGATTAGAGTGAATGTCGCTAGAGAGTGGAGATTTTGCTTCACGGTCGTTAAGAGTGGTTATTCCAAATTGTTTGAGAATGTGATCCCCAGTGTATGTTTTCGACAGGCGTACCACCTGATTGAATGAACGCCCTTCGATGAGCTCCTCTGCCACATTATGTATCCCAAGTCCCTCGAATCTTTTAGTAGACCTATTAAGAGGTAGGTGAACGCAGCTTTGTATGCTCAGCGGATGAGCCCATTGGCTTTATCTATTTCCCTTTTACTGAGACTGAGTAAGTAATCCTACTGATAACCAATGCCTGGATTAGTCGCATCCTGTCTGCCTCCTTGAGCTGCATGCGACGGTTAGAGATTCGCCTAATGAGCTCAATAGTTTAGGTGATATGCTGTTTCAATTTTTGGAGAAATTGTATGCTGGCTCAATTTCGCTGAATTACAATCCCCAATATTTTCAGAACAGACACCTCTGGGATCAGCTTGTCCGCTAACGGAATTTTAATCTCCGAAGCACTTCACAATTTATTTTCGGGGATAGTAGGAAAAGTTCTGACCTATTTGGGGAGCACGGGATCTCTGAACGTTCAGCTTCTTCTTCTACGACCTAAGCACCGGCCTGCAGATTCTTCTCTATGTGTGAATCACTTCCGTCCGTAACCCATAAGGTGATGTCATCGGCGTAGGCAGAAAATGAGGTCGGGAGTTTGTTGTAATGTATTTTGAATTTTAGTATGGCAAGGTTGAATAAAAGATGAGAGAGCACCGCTCCTTGAAGGGATTCTTGTTATGGAAGTTCAACCGTGTCAGAGGTAATGCCCCGACTTTGATAAGTGCTGTTCGACCGGACGGAAAGCTACGTATGTAGTTTTACGTGTGGCCTCACGGATTAATATACTGTAGTCCGTTCGTTATGGCTTTGTGGGGTTCATTGTCAAACACCTTTTTTAGATCTAAGGCAAGAATATCTGCCGTGTCTACGTTATTTCGTGGTGTTCTTATTTCTCGAGAAAATTGGAGGAGAACATCTTGTGTGGACAGGCCACCAATAAAGCCTATCGTGGAGTGCGGGAGAGCTTGGGTGCCTAGAACGTGGGAGACTAGCCTCGTGAGGGTAATGTGTTCATGGAGGTTCTCACAACAGGATGTAAGGAAAATTTGTCATAGATGTGAAAGCCAATGCTTTTCTGGGTTTCTGGATAAATGTAATTTTAGCGTGTTTTAATGATTGCGGCAGAATTGTGGCCAATAATCGGTAAAGAATCCTGTGAGAAAGGTGATAGAGCAGTCATCTAGATTCCTGAGCATTTTATTGGTTACCTGGTCTGGGCGTGTGGCTGACGTTGTCGAAGCTTTAGTAGGGCTCCTCTTACGTCTGCTTCGGTTATATCGCCGTACATAGTAGCGTTAGCTAATCCTGTGTACGGAGGAAGGGGAATGTACCTTGGGGCAGGTGAATATTTTTAAATATATTCAATAAGGTCTAAGTTCGAGACTAGAAAATTTTTGATGATGCTAGTGAGGCGATTCACCTGTTCCATTTTTGAGTGGTTCGGGTTCAAAAGATGCTTCAAAAGCTGCAGTATGCGTCTCATGCCCAGATTACCCCGCTTCTGTTCGCATATTTGGCACCATTATTTCTGGGAAAATCGAAGAGGTATAATTTTCAATTTTATTTTTAAATCTGCGTGTTTACAGAGTAGATTGTGATTGTGTTTAGCTCTTGTGCATCGTTTATGAAATTCTTTGTATGCCACCCACAGGTTTAGTAGGTCGGGTCTATGACTTCCGAAGGTATCTCTGGGTCTTATGTTTTGGTTGCGGATCGTGTGTCTACAAGCAGCTGTTTCACCCAAGCATCGACATTCGATGGGATGTTTTTATCGACCTTCATGTTAATTATATTTTTTGCCAGTCGAACGTAGTCACATTTGCGGGAATATGCCGCATGCGGCCGTTGCAGAACACAGAAGTCATAGGGTTGTAAAAAATTGTCGCACGAATGTTCTTGTGCCGCGCATTTTGAGCAGGTCGTTCGGCTATGAAAAGAGTTTGTACCGTGTCCGAATCACTGGCACTTGAAACAGCGCCGTGTGTTTAGGATACAGGATGGATAGAGCAACGGCTAAAGACTGTATCTTTATGTTGTTGGAGTGCTGTGCGGTCAAAGGTCAAGATGCGCCTCAGGGCAGTGACGCCCTGATCATTCAAGCCTTTAAGAATATCCGCATCCCTTTTGTTCAGCAGATCTAGCTGAAAGATCACACCCTGCGTGCTGTTGAAGGTCCAGTGGGGTGTGACCCTGATGTCCTGGTCATCCATTCGAGGTTTAGCTGGAAGCTTTGTGGCTTGGTTCTTGTCGTCTACGTCGATAAGTACTTTACCAGACTTTACCTTCATAGCTTATGATTTTCCAGTTATGTCTTCAAGGAGTTTTTCTATCACGAACACTAATTTCTTTGCAAGAGGTTGGGCTGAATTCAGGGATTTTATGACAACAAATCCAGGAAAATTAACCGGTTCTAGAAATGTTAAGAATGGCAATGTAAAAAAAGATATTTCGTGGCGGCCCCTTTTCAGGCATCGATCATGTTTGGGGGGCAGGGAGTGGTTAGAAAATACCATATAACTTAGCATAAAAGCAGGGGAGGGGGGTAATTTTTTTGCTCGGGTTACCCTGCTACCGAGAGAGGTCGCGGACCTCCCTGCCTAGTAAAAAGACAGTAAGCCCATCCGCCAGAGCTTGACCTGGGCTGCGACGGCCGCCGTTTGTGCTTTCTGACCTTTCACGCTTAATAACATCACCATGGTAGTTTCGAGCCTATGTTGAGGGGGGATCGCGTTCCGCGGTGTCGCCAATACCGTTACCAGGATTGCATGCTAATGCCGTCACCAGGATCGCAAAAAGAAATAATACTTCACGCCTTTCAAATAGTAGAGATTTTACATGGCCCATAGCGCTCCGGTGTTTGTTTAGTGTTTTTTTATTGCCCTCATTTCTGACATATTTGCTGTATTTTTGCACTCGTAAATGTCATATAAATTGTTTGTTATGGTGTAACTAGGAATGCTTTGATCAATTGTTTGTTTTACGTTTCTCGCACGTACACTTCGCATTGCACACATATTGTTATAACCCGAGAAAAAATTCTTGGTGTATTTTTTCGCTTTGATACAAACCTTGCTCTCACACAAGTGATTTTTAATATTTCTGTGCTACTCCCACCTCTATCCCCACTTGTTTGTTTTACTATAAACGAAAAAATGACGAAGAAGCACCGACTCTTGTCAAGCCGAGTCCCTTGAGGCTTTTTGTCTCTGCTTTGGGCATCTGTAACACGTCTGATGTCGAAAAACTAAAGAAATAAATGGTACTCCTATGCGTAAAAGATAACATATTTAATGCGTATTCGTCTGGAGGAATGGCCTTAATTTATTTCCCCAAATATTTATCTCGGAATAAATGCACAAAATATATTAACAGAGCTAAAGCTCTATCTAAACAATCGTATGGTGCAGTTGAGATATGCGTTCTTCCTCTTTTCGTTAGTTGACTGCAGACACGCACAGATTAAACGAGTGGTCGTAATAGGCATGCCTCAAGGACGGCTTGAACAATATTGAACACAGTATTGCATCTAGAACTATGTCTAGGGTGTGGGGTTTCCAAACAAGCCCGATTTAAAGTCTGTACATTAAACAAGCCACGGTGTTTAGAGCACGAGTCTACGTACAGGGCTGTTTTATTGCGAGAATAAGACATCCATTGAAATCATTCGTTTATAAGCATTTTTTCGAATACATGCTCTGAAAGCCTATTTTAGGCCATCCTTCACTTCTTCCTTTCGCTTTTCGAGTAAGAGCAGAGGCAAAGAACTTAGGGTTACACATCAGAAACATATAAAACTACTTTATTGAAAAGGGTTGAAAGCTGGGCGAGTTGGTAAGGTGACCTCTGAAACAGTGCAACACAAACGAGTACGAAATA
>JABSTR010002197.1:0-64235 GCA_013339765.2 Haemaphysalis longicornis
GCGCACGCGCTCCCCAAGCGCTTTTGCCCGTTTGAAAGATACAAGGTTGTTGGGCGTGGGTTACCGGCGAAGGACACCCCGCGCCTTGTTCTGGGCCTATCGTGCTCGCCTGCAGTCCTCGTTCCACCAGGGCCTCCTTGGGTTGTCCGGGGCACCGGAGGCCTGGGGAATTGACTTTCTGGCAGCATCGAGCCTATGGCCCATGAGGAGTTCGACGGCGTCGTCTACATTCAAGTGTGCTATGACTGTGTGCCATATAGTTTAGACGTATCTGGGAATTCACTCCAGTTTGCTTTTGATTCATTAAACCTGTTATGGGAAGATGGACTGCACGGGCCTTTACCTATGGGGAAGTGGTCACTATCATATGGGTGTGTGCCCATTCCCCACTCAAGACAAGGAAAGAGAACTGCGGAACCAATAGCCAAGTCAAGATATGAGTATGCATTGTGCCCTATGTCATGGTATGTAGGCTGTTTCTTTTTGAAAAGGCATGCTCCAGAGGCCGAAGCGAATAAAAAAGCAAACCGTAATGCTGAACCTCATGTCACCCAAGCCCTCCATTGTTCTGATTCTACCCTAGAAAACCCCAGCTTTCGGGACGTTCCAGTCTCATTTCAGGATATCAGTCACTCTCACATCCTCCGCAGGATGTAGCCTGCCCCACCCCCTTAACTCACCTACGAGGCCACTCGCCACTGGCGGCTCCTTGATGCCACATTGTTCTCTTTCAAACTATCTTTCCCGCATCAAACTCATACTCTGTAGTTCCTCTGCCCTCAATGCATCTCAACGCACCTTCTCTCTGCGAGTATTGCCTACATCCCTTTGCAAATTTTTACTTTCGCTCACACTATGAGCAGGGCCTCGAGAGCTCTGACCTAGAAGTGCAGTTGGCACAAGCCGTCCAGCCCGATCAGGCAACGGAGGCTACTTTATCCTTCAACACGCATCTGTTATATCATTAGTGTTTAAGTGCAGTGAAGCCCGATAAGACAAATTTTAAGGGACCAGGAGAAAGCGTCGTATGACCGGGGTGTCGTGCGACCGGGGTGCGGTAAAATGCAGGCCTAGTAGACGGCCTTGTACGACATGTGGGGCTTACTTACACGGCTATATTGAGTGCGTTATCGCGTTATTTGCAGACCTTAGCTGAAATACCAAGTTAAAAACGAAACGCCTATGTTGGGCCCCTTACCTCCACGGCGTCCGAGCTAGCTCGCTAGCCAAGCGCGCGTGACGTCCGGCGCTATTTATAGCCCTTCAGCCCCGCGCCTTGTGTGAGCAAGATATGGCGGTCGTAGTACAAAAAATTGACAGGGGAAAGAGCGAGCGTGAAACTGCCAAGGCTAAGCAAAACGAACGATAGTACAAGACGGAGATTAAAAAAAACAGCAGTGTTGTACAGTGTGGAGACACCGTTTGAATGGTTTCGCGCCGCCGCTGTTGAGTCAAAGTGCTGAACGCTCACTTCTCTGTTCCTATCAGACCAAACAACGCGAAAGAGATAAAATTATTTAAGCTTCACGAGTAAACTGTGTTGCTGCGAAAATTATAGCGCGGTCTTGCAACAGTGACTTGCTGTGGCGGCCAGTGAGTGGCTGAACATGGCGTGATTCGCGGCACCCTAGGAAGAAAGGAACTGAGTAACAACGCGGTTTTGAAAGACACTGATGAGCAGAGAGCAGAGATATAGGCAGACAAAAGGTCGTGAAAGTAAGAAACTTGGATCGCACGGGCGCGGAAAGCGGGCGTTCGTTCATCGCCGTAGGGTTGCGCCGTATGTGTTTCCTCGTTCGTCGGCGGCTCGTTGGGAGCTTCAAATTCATGGTCCGTCTGCCACCTGACTTCGACTTATCGTAGTTAGCGCGTTCGTTTACTGATGCAGCGTGGGCGCGCTCACGAGTACCCGCCTGCTTGCTTGCGTCTTTTCAGCAAGTGGTCTGGCCCGCATGCGGACCTTTGCTCATCAAGCAGTGTCAAACGGGGGACTCAGAATAAAGAGAGGTCGGATGAGGTGGCGAAGCGGTGCACAATATGGGAAAAACTCCATTCTATACATGCCAGGCTCAGGCAGCACAGGACTGTCCGGCCTAAATCAAGCCGGTGATTTTCTGTCCGGCCTTGTTCCGGCAGCCATGTTCGGCCCGTGTCCAAATGTGGGCCTTCTGGCCGTATACGGCCGTACTCCCATGGCTGTCCAACGGCCCGTGTCTGTCGGCCAGTCGACCGCCTTACGTTCATACGGCCAGATTCCAGCCGTAGGGCACCGGACCTTCCAAAAAGACCGGTGTACGGCCGAAGTACGGCCACCGGACGATAGCCGAGATGCGGTCGTCGGACTCCAAACGGACTAAAGCTGCCGGAAATACGGCCGTGCTACGGGCATTGGAGTTCAGCTACAGTGCGTTAACTGTACTGAGGCCGGTCAATGCATGTCGCGCAAGCAGATGACTCAGTCGCGCTGTGCCGCAGCACAAACCCAGCATTTTGCGTCTAATGCAGCCACATCAAAGTGAGCCCGGGCGCAACCACCAGCCGTCCAGCCTGCAGCGCAGCCTTGCTTAATTATCAGCGTCAGTTGACACCAAAACTAATTTATTAAATAGTGATCAAAAATCGCCGTTCCTTTAATTGCTGTACCTCTTTTACTGTCAAATACAGAAAATATTCAGTTCTTTGTAGAGCTGGAATAGATGTATTGTCCATGTCCTGATATCTTCTGTGGGGCGGCTTCCCTGCTATAAACGGGAAGGAGGGGGGGGTGCAAGAGGCTGTTGAATTCACAAAGATGAAGGTGCTTCTTTTAGCCAATTTCATTTAGGACAACCTTCCTGAGCACTTTCATGCTCTGACTAAATCAACTATTTTTACAACAGTTGCTTGACTAGTTTTGTTGTATATAAAACCGGCGCGAATGCCTTTACGAAGCGTTTTCGTACTCCACAAAAACTGAGGAGCATTCAATATAATTTCCTTCACAGAGAAAGTATGTCCAGTGTTTGCCCATTTTTCTTGCCCCGAAAGTTTCTACTCGATCAACTTTTCTGGTGATCTTTCACAGGGCTGATCCTAGGAGAGATCGAATAAGTGCTGTCATTTTCAATCTATTTTGATGTTGTTTTTATGAGTTACGTGCACACCACTTATAAGCCCAAAAGAACTTAATTTTCCTCTAATGCCGTACTACGGTAAAAAAAGTCTAGACACGTTGCGAATGACGCCTTGATTCAGGTGGCTGCAGTTGTATCCCTCTGTGTTCACGCATGGAAAGGCGTAAGACTAGAGTTTCGTAATTTGTTTAAAACTAGTAACATAGCAATGGTAGTATTCATACAGCAAACCTTGCATACTCCAACGAATTTGTCAAGTTTGAATGCGTAAGGTTCTCAACCCGTAGGAGGCGAACTTGCGGCTCCGCAAATTTATTTATTTATTTATTTATTTATTTATTTATTTATTTATTTATTTATTTATTTATTTATTTATTTATTTATTTATTTATTTATTTATTTTTGTGATACCTGCTTGCTTTTGCATGCATTACACCAGGAAGACAAATAACACTATGCATCAAATATGAGACCAAATAATACAATATTTCCGCAAAACGCGGTGAAAAGCATCATTATAAACAGTTGGTTCAATCATACGTGGAAGATAATCACAGTCTGGTAATAATCTAAGATAAAATGCATCGCACAAGGCGCGTCACCTTTAAAGAAAAGTTAATAATTTGCTTTAAGCTAACGGTCCCACTTAGGGATATGTGGAATGGCGCTTAGATACACTTCTGCCCTTATATTCCAGTTGTCGAATGATAGATATTACGACAAAAAATTCAACCTGAGATTTCGTCTCTGATCTTTCCCGTCTTACCATTCAAGTTTACCTTTACTTTCCCTCATGATAAGTTGACAGTGCCAATTACCTAATACGAATCGCGCTGACCTGTTCTGCATGTTTTCGAGCGTATCAACCAGCTCTTTCGTGTAGGGATCCAGAAAACAGATGCGTACTCCAACATTGAGCACACATGAGTAAAATACAGTTGTTCTTTTAAGGTATATGGAGGTTCGCTGAAATTTTATCTCAGAAAGCCAAAAACATGCGCAGCCGTAACGGTTGTGTTGTGAACGTGCCTATTTAACCTCTAACTTCTCAATAAATAAACTCCTAGTTATTTATATTCCCCGGCCGTTCTTAAAGCAGTGTAATTTATGGTATACGTATTCAATTGGAATGAAGGTTTTCTTGTAAAGGTGACGTTAGCGCACTTTTTAACATTCAATTACTTTTCTGGGTCAGCACACCAGGATGTCATCAAATTAGACTCATGCTGCAGGTATTCGGAATCACGTTCATTCACTATAGTTCAGTAAACTACAAAATCATTCGCGAGCATTTTGAACAAAGATTTGAGGCCAATAGTATTAACATTTATATATAACAGAAACAAAAGAGGGCCCGCAACTGGCCATTGGGGAATTACTGAGGTCACGGGAACATACCCAGAAGAACAACCATTGAAAGCGACCGACCGCTGTCTTAGAGAGATAGACTCGTCTATTCATGCAATAACCGATTCATTCGGACCCGCTTGGTGTCTACTAAGCCTTGAGGCTATTAAATAAACGAACAAACAACAACAACATTCAGTTTATAGCCCGCATTCTACTAACCCGTAATGCACCAATAAGAAGCTTATATGGAGCACCTCCAAATGCTTTTTTGCAGTACAAGAAAATACAGTCAACTACTTTAAGCTCCTCTATTGCTAGAGCCAAATCGTGCGTGAACTCAACAAGCTGCGTTGTGCAAGAAAACCCGACGAAATCCGTGTTTGCTAAGATGCTGGCGATTATGTTTAAACAAATGAGTTATTTCAGAAGTGTAGCTCAGCTCACCTTCAGAAACCGCGACTAAATTAACATCCAGGCTTCGTAATTCACAAGGCTCTTTTGTTATGGCAAATTTAACATAACACGTGGTTCTAAATCGACAGTCATAAACTACCATGAAGCAGGGCGCGAAGTTGAGCGTACCAATGCACGAGCTTAGACTCTTCTGCGTTTATCACCAATAAAATAGCGCAACATTGTTTTTCGCAGTATTATTGTAAGAAGAATAGCCGCAAACTTGCGCTTTTGCGCGCCCTTGCTTTCTTTGGTGGGGAGTCCTTGACGTGGCGCCGGTTGAGCTCCTGCGTGGCGGCTGCTTGCTCGACGCCCTTTAAGGCCACTTAATTTGGTGAGCCACCGCCACCCTGGGTCTTACATCACTGCCCGGTCGATGTCTCCAATGATCTCCATTTCTTGAGGTGGCGAATAGCCTCGAGCTGATGCGTCGACGAAGCCGGCGGGCGAGGCGTGGTATAGCGGCTATGACTGGTGAGGCTTATCTCACCCGTCGGTGTGGCACAGTCTTCTTGTGGCAATAAATGGCATTCCGATGGCCTAAAAGGTTCCCTGGTAATGTCCAGTGAGTCCTTGCACCTTGCCCGTTCACCTAGAACACTCATTACTGTTTGACAAACGAAGTTCGTTCATTTAAAACGTACGAACACCGAGCGGATAAAAAACGCGTCTGCGTCATTCGGCTCCCAAACGGCTATTTCTTCACCCAGGGAAAAACTGGTCCTAAACAGGCGGGTCTCCATCCAAACACGTCTGTGCATGAATTCTCAGCGCTAAGACCCGTGTCGTTGTTCGGCTTTACGCCGCTTACCGAAAGAATGACGTATAACCTGAGACCTTACGGAGGCTGGTCTCCTCTTGAACACCGGTTGCCAAACATTCTTCGGCCGTTCGCTTGCCGCAATTCGGTCGAGGACCGCTAACCGAATGAAAAATGTACATTCTGGGGCGTGCGTCAAGCCGGTCTCCTGTATAACACCGGTTGCCCGAAGAAAACTAATATTCTGCCGCCGTACGTGCGGTTCACCGTTGAAAGAGCGAATGCAAGGCAGCCGCACTCCGGCGGTCTCCCTTCGAACATCAACTGCCACAAGAATACGGATATTCTGTGGCCGGTCGCTTGCCGTGCTTCGGCTGAACACCGGTTCCCGAAGGAAAAACGGATGTCCTAAAGCCGTACTTCGGCTGTTCTCTTTCTGAACATCGGCAGCCGGAAGTGAACTGAATATCTGGCAGCCGGGTAGCTGCCGTTGTGCGTCTGAACACGGGCGGCCGGAGAAATACCGAAGCGCTGGTAGCCGAATGTTGGCCGTTCATCCTATGATCAGTGGCTGCCAGAACCTGAATGCTGGCCGGACATGCCAGAAAGCGGCCATAGACGGGCCAGGCTTGGGACACACTTTCTGTGCCGCCTAGGGGGTCCGTCGTATGAAGCAGACTCGAACCCGTGCACTCGACCGTCATATCATGGGGGCTTTTAATGCACTGTTTATATGCGAGTTTGCTGGGGCCACGGTGATCCGTCGTAAGAAGCGGGTCGTCGAAATGCGGGGGACGTATCAGTGGGGTTCCACTGTAAAATGTTTCTCCTATTCGCCTTTTTGCTAAGAGCCCAGCCTTGAGCTGCGATGCCCGCTACACAGCTGTGGGCAGCTCATACGAATGAATCAACAGGATATGATCAACTGGTGCAAACCCACAAAAGTCTGGAAGGTGGCAGCTCTTTCAAGTGCAGAACATTTTAGGGCCGCGCCTTCTTGTCGTAGCTCACTCGCTGGACCAAAATAGAGCCTCGTCGTGGCGTGACCCAGAGGCTTCGAAAGCCAACCGTTTGATATATTCATAAGAGTTCGAAACTCGTGAACCGCTGACGCTTGTCATACATTTTCCCGTTGTTTAGCAGAGAGAAAATTGTAGGCATATGTGAGGCAAAGTTTGCGTAATGAACTAGCAGCGGTCGCGTTTATTTACTTAGGAATGCTCGTTGGGTTGGCTTTTACGATAGTAAGCGAGAAAAAGTGCCAGGGCATTGCAAGCCCGTGTAGGAGAAGACGCAAGCACAAAAAATTAACGAATATCCACGAAGTGAAGCACGACGAATGGGAGAAGCACTGGGGATGGTTCTTGACGTAAAATCACCCGTGAGAGTGCTTACTGCTGTCATAGATTTCCAATCCGAACCAATTAAATTTAAAGCAATCCAATGCAATGAAATGCAATCCAAATTCAAATCCAATTCAATCCAATTTATTCCAATGCTCGTTGCGCAAGCGCAACACGGCTCTCCAGGAGCACTCTCTCTCCCTTTCTCTTACCCACCCTCCCTCCCTACCTCCCTCCCTCCCTCCCTCACTGTCTCTCTCTCTCTCTCTCTCTAACCTTTTGTGAACCTTTTTTTTGTTCTTGTTAACATTGTGTGAACTATTCGTTCACAGATGTTTCGATTTACGCGGTGATGTGCATCTCTCTCTCTCTCCCTAACATTTCGTGAACCTTTTGGTCTTGTTAACCTTTTGTGAACCCTTTGTTCACAGATGTTTCGATTTACACGGTGCTGTGCATATCTGCTCTCTCTCTCTCTCTCTCTCTCTCTCTCTCTATATATATATATATATATATATATATATATATATATATATATATATATATATATATAAATATATATATATATATATATAATATATATATATATATATATATATATCCTCTTCCTCCCTCACTTCCTCCTCGCTCCATCTCTCCTTTCGTGAACCTTTTATTTGGTTTTGGTTAACCTTTTGTGAATGTTGTGTTCACAAATGTTTCGATTTACACGGTGTTGTGCCGGGAGCACGGAGGCCGGACGCCGGACGGACAAACCTCGCCCCTAAGGTGTCTCGCTCTTAAAAGAATAGAACTCCCGCTGTCGTTGTTTGAGGCAGGGGGCACGCGAGCACTACGGAGGCCGGAAGTTTGAATTGCTTTGGGTGGTAGCAGTGCGCTGATGACGGCGGAATAGCCCATTATGGCGAATCCCTGCTCTGCATTTCCGAAATCTTTCACACTGACTAGAACGGCTTTATTTTTGTTCCCTCTCATGAATAACAGCCTACGAATAGCGCAAAGAAAAGCCAGGAGAGTGCGTTCGGTGGCTCTGAAAGTCGCGCGCGATGAGCAAAGTTTCTTTTCAAGTCTTTGTATTCAGATTCGTGCTTATGTGGTCTGCGAAAGTCTGATGTTGTTTTAAGATGCCCGAATCAGCAGCTACTTGGCGCAACCCTCTTTCAGTGGGAAAGCGCGTTTTAGACTAGGTGATAACGTAGCACGCGGATGCGAATGTAGTCCTTTATTGAACCGGGTGGTAATACGACCGCTTCTGCGGCAAAACGTATAACCTTTGGTTTGCTGTACACGTTTCACAAAGAGCAAGTGCGCGCTCTCAGATGCGTCTAACGAATGGCGCATTGCGGCTTTTCTCGTAAAAGGACGACGTAAAGCCTGTCAATAGCTGCGTTTTGGACAAAACGAGAGCCGGAACCGAACGGGAACTAAAGACTGTGAACCGAACCGGTATTTTTGACGGAACTGAACCCGACCCCGAAACGTTAATTTTGAGCGGGATAAGCATGAACCGGAGCTGAATAACAAAACAGATAACGGTTCCCGGCTCACTGCAGAACGGTCCGACCATCCCTTGTTGATAGTGTCATTTCGGGCTTTTCGTGTCTACGTGCCATAAACTTCGTAGCCTCTAGCGCACATTTCATTTCACATCAATAACAGCACGGAATGCCCTTTCGTAACAGTGGCATGGGGATTGAGGCGCGCACTAGTTTTGCAAATGTATGTTGCTGATGGCCACGCGAATACAGTGTAAGGGCAAGCAAACGATATGTAACACTCTTAAAAGCGTCAGGCGATACGAAACATCGACTTTGGCCTCCCCTCGCTCGACTGTAGGGGCAAACAATGCGCAAGATTGCTGCGCTGCGCCACGGCAAAGGCCCTTATCCTCAACGTGTCTCTTCACTGGGTTTAAACATATGCTTAAAAGGTCACACACCTAGAAATTATGAATACCAGACCAGTATGACCCACATGAGTGACTCGGTAGCTTAGCCCTTTGCTGACGACCATCAGGATGCGTTTTTGACAGTGGCTTCTTACTTCAACTTTTTTGATGAGGCGCAAAACCGAGATGTCCACGTGTCGAGATTTCAATCCGATTGAGGTGGCGCTTCAAACGCTGTGTAAGACTGCCGTTGAGGTTCCATACATTATTGCATGGAACGCCTATACTCTACGAGACTTTTCGTGTGCCTCAGGGATCCCATACAACAACATGAAGACCGGCAAATGACGCAGCTTTCTGCCACAAAAAAGGGACACTGGATACTTTATCGCGGTGCTTTCATGCCTACGGCTTTAATATTAATTCACTTCCTCTTGCGCTCAATAATAATTTCTGAATTGTTCGCCGCCCTCCCGCCCCCCCCCCCCCCTTGGCTAAAAAAATGTTGCACCTGATACCAATCCAGCCAGATGTTCTGTTAACTTTGCCAATCGTGTTCATCCTACTGTATATACATCGCCTTTAGAGCTGCTTATTCACTTTCAAGTGGCAATAACGTAGTTACCCTCACGCTAGTTACTTTCACTAAACCCCTCGTAAAGCTACTCTACAGAACCCTTCAATAATCACTACTATTCAAGACCACTCCTTAGCACCTACTTACCTTTAAAAATATACCATATACAATGATTCAATAACGGCCATCCGCGCTATCCATGTGGGTAAGATTCCTGAACTACAGAAAGATCTGCATGAAGCTATAACAAAACTACGTCCCCTCATTTTCACAGCGGGATTAATTCCAGGTGAGGCTGCAACTGCAGGCAACGAGGTAATTCTATCGCCTCAGCCGCAAACTTCAGCACTGGGCACACGGGATTCCTTGACCTTATACACTCCCGTGGGTCACCGCTCCCCATAGAACGTCACTATTACATCAGAGAACCGTTTCGTGCAAGTTCTATTCCGGACAAATAGGGGCCCAAATCGGAATCATTTTTGACGTGTCACCTAGATATCCTCCTTACTGCTCGTTCTTTTCTCAATCCCATCCGAGCCTCCCCCTTATGCCTCCAGTTTCCCCAAACCGTACGCCAGCTTAGAACATTCTCTCTTCTCGTGGGCTAAAATATTGGAATTGAGTCTTCGCATTTATACTGCTTCCTCCCCCAAAGTGGCCGGCTGAGCTGACCTCAGACCAGCTTATGTACCAATTGGCTTTGTTGAACCTCGCCCTGGACAACCGCGACGCTTAAATTGCTTTGTAATAAAATTTTTCATCCTCTTTTCCAGGCACTTTAGATTCCCAGGTGGCCTGCTTTCGCTTTCGCTTTACAATATTTGGTGCGCCTAATGGCACATAAGAACCTTCGGGGCATCAGGCAGGACGATATTTTTTTACAAGTGTGTTTCCACAAGAATGTAAAAGAAATGGCCTATCACGTGGATTTAATTATTCCGCCAAGAGTTATTTTTATGAGTATCATTTGCTTTTTTGCTGCCTTAAGCCACGGAATAAGCACAGCCTTTTGTTTTAGGAATATTGAGGAAAAAAACATGCAATCCCTGCGAGTGCGAGAGCCGTGGTGCCTGAGATAATCTCCAGTTTTTCAGGAAGCGTTGAGCAAACGAGTTGGTGTTCTTAACGAATTCAAATGAGGCGTATTTTTCCAAATGAGCCAGATCCACCTAAGGCGAACTTGAAAAACAAGCGGAAGTTTGTTACATGACGTGAATGCAACGCCTTCGAAACTATTAGATGATATATGTTACGTGTCAGCTAGGGGAAGTTTGTGGCCAGAAGAAATTAAATATTATGCCGTGATTATGAGCAATACTTGGTGTTATTAGCTTAGATGTGGCTAATAATAGATTCAAATACTCAAGTTGATGCGGCATTCTTATGAAAGCTTTATTTAAATTGACTTTAAATATTGTGCGATTGACTTTTGGTGGAAAAGGCATTAAAATATGCAACAGGGCTTCAAAAACAGTAGAACATATATACGTGGAGAGCAGGTGAGTCTTCTTGGCTCCATTAGCGGCTCTTTTCGAATTCTTCTCTAGGATAATTATTTTTGGGCGCACTTTAATGCACTCGAGAAGTAAGCAAGCTCTTCATTGCTTTGCCATGAATTTCCCAAACGGGTCACAAGAAGGCTGCTGTTATCTTCTTCACCTTAATGAATCGGTTGTCGCTATCAAAGGGGGAAGGAGGGAGATTTGCGAGGGCTTTAAGAGGGGATCTTTAGTTAGGTAGTCAAATGGCAAATATGGTAGTAAAAAAATATACCCAGAGTTATTTCGTAGAGTAGGGTGAGACGAAATGAAATCATTGTTTCGCATCTCTCAGTTTCACGTCGTGCACTTCGTTCGTTCACTTCGACGATGACATCTGGTGACAGATCTTTCGCTAATCGAATTATATCCGTCTGAATGCATAATGATCCAGCTACGAAAAGCAAAAAAACAACCGAAAACACCAGCGAAACAGTCTGCACAGTCAAGCCAAAAGCAAACGCCCGTTGTGCAAATAGATTTGTCTCATTTTTATCCCTGAAACGGCAGGTAATGGCTAATTTCCGATACGAACCACAATCTGCGTACGCGTTTTCAGGGCGTTACCTCAACTATTTTCTTGCCACCCGTTTTTTAGTGGAAAATTGACCAGTTTTCTCGTCAGTGCAGTTTTATCCGACTTAGTTTAGGTTCCTGGATCTGGCTCATTTTGAAAAAAAAACAAACGCCTCATATAATGAATATAGTCATAGGTGAGAAAACTGTTAAGTTATTGTAAGCACTTTATTTTTTTTTTGCAAGAAACTGTATCCTCCAGTTGGCAGGGACTACGTATTTCGTCTTCAAAGAAGAACACTAAAGTAAGTGACACATGCATATTGGCAGGCTGGTTTAGCATACGCTCAAGGGCTCATATTTATCGTTTGCTCTGACTATTTGTCGATTTCAGCATTCCTTTGTTTTCAGGTATGCGGTTAGCTCACTAGTCCAACTATGTGTTCTACTGCTACGGACACTCGTTAGGGAACGTGATATTTCTGTCGGCAAATTAACGAACGTAAAAGCAATAGCGCCGAAGTGTCGCGATTTCGGCACCTGTTAATGAACACCATGTGGTCAAAATTATCACGGAGCTCTCCACAATGGCGCGCCTCTTAGCCCACGTGTCGGTTCAGGGCACGTCAACAATAAAGAGCGTCTACCCAAGTACCATGTCGTGCTTTACGCACCAAATTACCCTTTATTTTTATGGTCGCTCAATCTGTAATAAATTTCCGCCATATCGTTAAAGGAACGATAACATGCGCTAGGAGGAGCGGAGATGTACTCTTATTGACGCACACATGCGTGATAGCTATCTGAAAATGCATTCTATTCATTAAAGCAATAATCTAGTTACTGAGCGTTGACTAAAGTTACGTTTAACAAAATGCAATCTTAAAGCCTCTATAAAAAAACGGCTAACAACTTATCTTCAGTGCCCAAACAATTAGTTCATGGGTAGCAGACGGGGGCGTCTGTACGATATTTTCACACGGTACAACTGAAGAAAACGTATGCTGTTACATTTTAATGTCCCTTTCAATGTAGGGAGGTGACAAGAACGTACACAGGGAGGGGTTAACTCCAAGGGCTTGACGGCCAGCATGATGGGCAATTTTATACTTAGGATTGTCAGTCCAACTTAAGGAAACAGTCAAAGATGGATCCAGCGAGTCACGTCTCTTTGAGATTGCATAACAGCTGGACAATGAAATGCACGTTGGCTCGTCAATTCTTCACCTGTTTTTCTTAATATTTGGCCTAATTGCTTAGGGTTGTGTAGAAAGCTTAACAGGTCTTATTTTGAAGACGTAATATTTCGAAAAAACCCCAAGTGTATTTTATTTCTATGGTAGCTTTATACTGCAAAACGTTACACCATGTCGTTAACAATTTACTCAACTACCTGGTTCGCGAAACGGTTTGACAGGTGATTTAGTCCGACCGAAACTCAGCTGAACGGGAAGGAAAGGAATTTACCCAAAAGCAAACCGTAATCACACCGTTATTTATTCCGACTCGATACTACCGACCAAACACTGTCAAAGGCGAGAAAAATCTAGGCGGGCAAAGTGAACAGCTTGCTCTTCAAGCAACATATACAAGAAAAATACCACCCATAAATATTAATGCGCAGCATACTTTGCCGAGTGCCTCCCTACCCCCCCTCCTCCAGCCAGGACAGTGTAACGCTCTGCATTTCCACAATTTTTGCAGATTTCGCGAGAGTTCGACCTGTAATCGTTATAATAGCGTAAATGACGATAATTGGTAGGACTAAAGTTTGAAAAAGTACAAAATAAAAACAAATATAAGCACTAAAAATGTCCAAACGTATACTGCATTCCATTTCACAGTAGTGCAGATTTTCCGAAAATACCACCTGTAATCGTTATAATAGCGAAGATGGGCGTAATTGGTCGAAGAAAATTTTGAAAAGCTAAAAACATCAGATAAATTTAAAATAGTTACGGAAAAC
Source organism: Haemaphysalis longicornis (assembly GCA_013339765.2). Taxonomy (NCBI): domain Eukaryota; kingdom Metazoa; phylum Arthropoda; class Arachnida; order Ixodida; family Ixodidae; genus Haemaphysalis; species Haemaphysalis longicornis. Next base: position 13,508 of record JABSTR010002197.1, read on the forward strand.
CGCGAAACGTGTAACGCCCTGCTTTTCCACAATAATGCAGGGTGTGGGAAAGTTCCAAATGTATCGTTGTAATAAGGTAAATGTAGATAATTAGTGGGACGAAATAATGAAAAACTAAAAAAATAAGAGAAACAATAACCCATTAGGTACCAGAGTGAACATATCGTCACCCATATACCCACGATGCGTTTCCATTTATGCAGGTTGAAAAAACCACGCCAAAATTATTGCACAATGCTTTTGTATAATATAGGGTACCCCTTACACACACCAGGTGGCGAATCCTTTCTATGTTTATTCAAAGGCTGTAAAAAACCACGAAACAGTGTTTTTTTTATTTTGTTGCGTCGAATTGTTACGCTCATGCGGGTAAGCAGACTTTTTTTGTAATAATATTTTTGTGCAATAGCGTGATGTGCATGTTCGTGTAGGGCACGTGCAGCATAGAATCTCCGGTGTCAATTTGGGAGAGGTTATACCATTAAATATAAGAAGACCAGAAGAAGACCACCTCCTAAAAAGAAGACCAGCTCCTCACAGGGCGATCGCGATCTGGTTGTGGCAGCCATTAACGAGAATGAAAACGGTTCCCCGTCCTCTCTCGTGTTTACAAGTGGTGCTGTGACCAGAGTTTTTACCTCGACGCAACGAAAGCCAACAACCTGCCCTGGAGCAGCGGAGAAGACGGCGGCGTCGGAGCAGCTGATCGACCTGGTCCAGACAACGAGGAGGCTACCGCGGAAATCAACGGGATGTGACGAGCTGACTGAAATGTAAGCGATCTTCAGACTACCACCTTCCAAGATGAGCAAAGAGATTCTAACGAAGGAAAGGAAGGCTTTACGGTCGCGAATAACGCAGCTCATCAAAGCAGCCGAAGAGCAAATAGGAGAAGGAGCCGAAAGAATTGCGCTTTGCTCAACGCAAGCAGATATCAAGGGGCTAGAAGCGTGCCTAAAAGAAGCAAACAACCAAATGGAGCAATATCGAACGGATGAAGTCGCGGACAGTGAATTTCAGAGAATTGAATACGACATGAAGATATTGGCTATCCTATCGAAGCTTGAAATAAGCATTGGGGGGGTCCATCCCAAGCAGCGTAAATGCCCTGATTAACGTCCAGACGTTAGCACCAAGCACTAAGCACAACGCCAGGCCAGATGAAATGGAGCTGGTCAAGCTTCCGCAGCTGGAACTTATTAAAGTTGGTGACCTGGAGTGGAAGAGGTTTTGAAATCAATACAAATAATCAGTTCACGGCAGGCCTAACATGGCTAAAGCCAAGAAGTTCAACTACTTGACGGCTTCATTAACTGGAAAGGCAGCGGCTACAATTGAATGACTTCAGTTTACCGGTGAGAACTGTGACCACGAAGCAGAGTTATTGAAGGACACGTTCGGAAGGCATGAAAGATCAGTGGATCTGCACAAGAGCGAACTGCTAAACCTTCCGAAGGTAAAATCAGCTAAGGATACCGAAGAGCCAAGAAAGCTATTCCCAGCCGTACAAGAGAGCATTCTCGCCCTGGATTCTCTTAAAGCGAAACCCGAGTTCTATGCCCCAATGCTCATGGCAATGCTGAAGAGAGGTATTCCAACAGAATTACCAGTGGAGTTCAAATTGAAGGACATGGCTCAGGGTAGGCAGGACATAGAAAGGAAAGGAGAGCAAAGCGATTAAGCAGGAAAAACAAGTGCGGACGCCCTAACACGACTGCTGGAATTTCTTCGACATCAAGTAAACTTTAGAGAGGGGACAGAAAAGGAGCACAGATCGGGGACGAAACACACAAACTCGCCGCAGTTTCCAACAGCAGCGAGTTTTTACAGTTCATCAGAAAGGGTATGCATCTTTTGCAAACAAAAGAACCATGCGTCGACCGAAACCGTCGACCGAAAGGCCGCCGGAGAGCGGCACATCGGTTATATGCGCAGCGCACCCGAAGGAGAAGAGAGCGCGGAAGATAGAGTACTGATCATGCTCCGGCGCCAGTGTGACTGCCGCGGCTATGACGCAACACAATCGAACACTATCCACTTTATTTCCAAATCCAATCCAAGCCAATCCAAGCCAAGCCAATCCATTCGAATCCAATCCAATGCCCCTCGCGAGAGAGGGGCATCGGAGAGGAGAGGGGTGAGCAGCGGAGAGCGCAGCTCGCGCGGTGAGGAGAATGGCGGAGGGGCGGAGGACAACAACGCCGACGACGCTGCATGGACAAGGCGAGCGAATGAGATGCAGTCGCATCTAAAAGGCGGCACTCGCAGCCAGCAGAGCATGCTTCAGGTGTACGCGGCCAAACCACACGTCCCGCGTTGGCAGAGCCAATGTGCGATGCAAACAATGCAAAGGAAGGCACGTGACGTCAATGTGTCGGGCGAAACTAGAAGCAAAGGCAGAACCACATGCCGCAATAGTGCAATCACAAAAATCGACTGTGTGCAGCATGCATACCATTGAACGGCAAGAAAAGCAATGCGTGCTCCTACAAACTGCTGTAGATTGGATAGGAGGAGACTCTTCAGGCAGCACGCCCGACTCTTAACAACGGCAGCCAAAGATCATTCATTGCAGCCGGATTAGCGGAATCAATAGGAGCGAAGGTCATTCAACAAGAAAAGTTGACGATTGGCTCGTTCGGCGGTCATAAAACGGTGAAGATCATGGACGTGGTACTGTATGGCATCGAACCAGAAACCAAGCCATCGTTATTGACTCTCTTAAAGGGGAAGTACAGTCAAGCCCGACTATAACGAACCCGGATAGAGCAAAATATGCTATATATCGAATAAAAATATATCAGTTACGGAAATACACACAAAACATATTCCTTATAACGAAGTTAACATCTGATATATCGAACTCAACATTCTTAGAATGGTTGCCAAAATGCATGGTCTCGAGCGGCGATTTAGATGCTGATTGGGGGCGAAAACTGAGCAAAGGCCGCGACTGAGACATTACGCCTCGTGTGGAGGGACATGGCGCCCGACACACTGTTTCCGACGCGCGGAACGCATGACGGAACCCGCCAGTCTGTGAGTCCGGACCAAGACGGCAGCTCACCAACCTTACCGATGCTGTGCCGAAAGAAGTGCCCTTCCAAGATTTTCGGAGTGTCGACGACGACTTTGCCTTCACTGTAAGCCCGTCGGACGCCGGCACTGTCAGCAGCACCGTCGTAATGCTGATGAAAAGCACCGAGGAGGCAGAGGATGTCGCGAATGAAAGCCGTCTGACGCTTAATAAAGTGGTTTCGGCAGTCGGTGTCGTCCGCCGAAATTTCTTCGATATTGAAGGACACGGAATCGAACTGGCGCAAACAATGTCTCGTGTAAAGAATGATGTGCTAGTTGAGGCTGCCGAAACGAAAGGGAAAAGAAAAATCACCGCTTTTTTTGGAAGCAGGCAGTTAAGGCGGAAAGTAGCTTTATTATTTGCAATAAATCGATTTTTTATGTGAATGGTGGTGACATACTTTATTTTGTTCGTTTCTGGATGCGGGGATGGTGGGGGATTTCCGCGGATTACGAAATTGTAACAATAAACTCGTTATAGGCGGCTTCGGCTATATTGAACTATTGGATATATCGAAGTAATAGTTGCACATATTGCAGTTCGTTATAACAGGAATTGACTGTAATATCCCGTAATTTCCTGCCAGGACCCGCTAAAGGAATCAGCGAAATAATAAAGAAACTACATATGGAGATTGCCGACGAGACACAGAGATCAAGAACGCCGAGATCGATAGGGTTGCTATTTGGTTCTGAATATTATTGGGAGGCTTTCACAGGAAAAACAAAATGACTAGGTGACACGCTAATGGCTCAAGGACCATGCCAAGCACCATGTTCAAGGTCCATGTTCAAGGACCATGCCAACAAAGCAAGCTGGAAATAACAAAAGGTTTGGCAGTCATGGTACTTCACGTCCACGCTACTGACAAAGGACTTCAGGACGAATTGCGGAAATTTTGGAGTTTGGACTCAATGGGAATCCCAGTGAAACATGGTCAACCGAGTTCAGAACAAACAATACTGGAGCGATTCGAGCAACAAATAACAATAGAGAAGGTCGCTACTCGGTAGGTCTTTCATGAAAAGACTTACCGAGTACCGACCGGCGTACTGTCAGTATGTGTTGTCAGTGAAAAAAGGTTTTATTTTGCGTGTTACCATATGGCCACGCTTGGCCTTTAGGCTGCGTATTTTGTATAATTTTGTTACTTCAATGTGCGCTTCTTGTTGGGTAATCCGTGGAACTCATGCGTCAATACGTTGTCTGCGAATGTTGAATTTAAAAGAATGGCCTAAATACTCGAAGAGGGTGATGAAAATGTGTCGTCGGTTTACATTGAGCCACTGTAGGCTACAATCTACTCGGACAAATAGACCGCAGATGAGGATTTTGGTGGTCTCATAGACAAACTCAGTAGTAGGCAGCTAAGAGCAGGTGCTGCAACGGTTCTTACCGACGGCCGCCGTACTGGTGGATGCGATTCCGATGAAAATGAAGCAGGCTGTGAAGAACAAAGTGAGGAAACACCAAATGCCTCCTTGTGCGTAGAAGAAAAAAAAACAGACTGGAATTCATCTTGAAGTACCAAGTGGAAGAATAGTGACCTTGTGAAAAGTTCCGCAATAATTCGAGAAGCAAACTTCACCGCTTATAGCTCACAAAGAATGAGTGAAGTGTTTTGTTGGCGTCCTGGTTTTCTCCGGTTACAACAAATTCACACGAAAGAAGTGCTACGTAGACAGCGGCACCGACATGCAAAATGAAATGGTGTGCAATTACATTTGAAAAAATATCAAACCGTTTCGGAGAAATCATGACGTTTTCTGACTGTGCTGGCAATACGACCCTTACTCTGGTCGAGAAACTGACAAAGTTACACACCCTGTTGAAAGTACTGAAGCCAAAGTTGGTGCAACACTTTCATCCTGTGATTCAATTAAGTTATGATGAAAGCATAGTATATAATGGTAGTCATAGGTGCAAGCAATTCATATGCGGCAAACCAATTCGCTTTGAGTACAAGGTGTGGTGCTGAATGCAAAAAATGGCTGCGTTATGAACGTTGAAGTGTACCAGGAAAAGCAGAAAGACGTTGGAACAAGGACGCAGTATAAGAGGACTTTGGCAAAGCAGCTGAACCACGTCTTGAGACGATGAATGAACTTACAATCGAAGTTCGTTATATGACATATCGCTTATTTTGACGATCTCTTCACCAGCCTGCACATACTGAGGCACCTGAAAGAAAAACAAAACTAGGAAGTCACGGGCACAGTGAAGAAAAACCGTCTGCCGAAGGAATGACCCATCGCTGGGCCTGATATCATCAAGTGGAAGACCCGTGGGTACTAAGAGCACGCGCTTTCGAATGACGGCAGAATCATTGTGCACTGGATGGACAACTCTGTTGTAACAATCACAAGCACTGTCTACGGCGTAGAGCCCATGTCCTCTGCTGACAGGCATTCCCATGCACAGAAAAAGAGCAAAAAAGTGGCCTACCCAAAGTACCCAATATAATTGCTTTATGGGAGGCACTGACCAAATGGATGCCAACTTAGGCGCCTACCGAATTGCAATTTGTGACAAGAAATGGTGGTGGCCGATGTACACTTGGCGTCGCAACGCAGCCATAAGCAACGGCTGAGGACTTATCCCAAGCGCCGAATCCAAGATCACTCAAGTTTAATTCCGGAAGGACGTTGCTCAAATCTACCCCAGAATGTGGGATAACAACCCAAGAGTACCAGGTCGTCCAAAAACGTCGAAGGTTGTTGCCAGTGCGCTTTGTGGTCCACGCTATGACAAAACAAACCCTTTGTTGGATCTGTGCCGGACAGCAAAATGCGCAAGTGCGCTGGAGACAGCTCACTGTACGAAAACAGTGCACTTAATGTGACTCCGGTATGTGCATTCTGTGCTTCATACCATATGACACTAAATAGGAGTCCCACAAATTCCTAATAATATTTGTCGCGCTGTTGCAAGGCGTGAAATAAAATTTCGTGCTTTGTGATCTTTTCAGTACTCCTAAAGCCCAGTGTGACAATATGGTCGCAGGCCGTATTTTTGAAAGGAAGAGTGTGTTCACAATTATAGTTTTATAGTGACTTATCTGGACGCATATGCGATAAAAAATGGTCTCAGATTCGACAAATTTCATAAAAAAAGAAACCATTTCCTAATGGGTTATATAATTACCGAAAATCGCGAACCGTGATATTCCCTGCATTTCTAAAATATAGCACATTTCGGAGCAGTTCCAAAATTAATTGTTGTAATAACGTAAATGGAGATAATTGGTTGGACGAAGTTTTGAAAAGGTAAAATATACCAAAATTATAAAAATTCCTGAAAATGTCGGAGTGTATACCTCATGGCATTTGCACGATAATGCAGTTTTCGCGTAAGTTCTAAATGTACTCGTTCTAAAAGAGTAAATAATGATATTCATTCTGACGAAATTTTGAAAAACTGAAAAATAAGTGAAATATTAGCAATTTTGAAAAATGTAAAAACGTATTTCGCGTGGCATTTACACAGTAATGCAGATTTCGTGAAAGTTTCACCTGTAATTGTTTTTAAGGGACCCTGCAACACTTTTATCAACTTTTTTGAAATTCTAAATGGTCGCCGAACGCAGTCACCTTACACACCCCGTACTTAGATTAGGGGGCCGCAATGTACTTCAGCCAAAAATTACTGCTGTATGCCCTCAACTCACTCAAAATATTTTTCTATATTCCCTGGTCTTTACATTCTTTGACGGCTCGAATTACGTCGCTGAGGGCATGTAGCGGCTTTTGTCCGGTTTTTCTTCAGTTGCAGCAATAAATGCTTTTCGATAGCACAGAAACACTGCAGAAATGGAAGGCGCATCTGGTGCGACGAACAAATCACGCAGTGCCACTCCGCGCTGACGGTAACTATAGCTTTCGCAGTGGTTCCAGACGGGAAGAAAAGAGTGAAAGCGCTTACGAAAGTGTTGCAGGGCCCCTTTACTAGCGACAATGGAAATAATTGGTCGTAAAAATATAAAAACTAACAAAAATGTAAATTAATTACGGAAAACGACGAAGCGTCTGACGCCCTGCGTTTCTACAATAATACAGATTCCACCAAAGCTCCAGTTGTAATCCTTATAATAAGGAAAATGCAGATGGTTGGTCGGACGAAATTGTGAAAAACTAAATATAAAAAAAATATTTAAAAATACCGAAAATAGCAAAACGTATATAAGGGATGACAATTTTACAATATTGCAGATTTCGCGGAAGTTTCAGTTGTAATCGTTATAAAAGCGTTAATGGACATAATTGGTCGAAGAAAATTTGGAAGAGCTGAAAAAAATAAGACAAATATAAAAGAATTGCGGAAAATGGCTAACCATGTAATATCGTGCATTTCCACAATAATGCATATTTCATGAAAGTTTCGCCTGTAATCATTATAATAGCGTAATTGGAGATAAATTGTTCCACAGGATTTAGACAAAACAATAAATGTGGCTGGAGAAAAATACACTCAAGACAGGCGGCATAAGAATGCTACCAATTAGTAGATAATTCTCAGAATATCTGCAGAATTTTTTTATTACAGGTGTGCAAGCATGTAGGGCAGCTGCTCGCCTTTATCGTGTGTTTTGTTTCCCCCCTGTGCAGTTGACCGATGGCGTCGCTGGGGCGCCAATTTATCAGCTCCCTGCAATGGGAAGTGCAAATTGTACGGACGTTCTTTTTCAAAGTCAGTGTAAGGCTGCTCTCCCCGTTACGCCTAGCGCCGTCTACAAGATATCCTTGAACACTTCCGTGATTGTCATGATCAACTGAAAAAACAATCTCAGTGCTCGGCCCGTGTGGCTAATGACATGAAGCTACGGAGCTGCTAATGCTCGATCCCCAGGGTTCAAGTTAGGGAAATTCCCCCGTTTTAAATTCACAGATATCTATAATTAAAAAATGCTCCATGAGATTGGCTCTACGGATTCTTTTTGTAAAACTGGCTTGATGAACATTTGTTAGGTTAGTTTAGGTGCAGATAGTAGCCTATCCCAACGTAAATTACAGTTCTGCATCATACCAGACGTCGTGTGTGGCACTGACTCAGAAATGGAACGTCGCTGTATTGCAACTGTGCGGTCGTATCTAATTAAATGGACTAGAGACATCGAGAATATTTTGTGTTTTTACCTGTAGCTTTACTGTAATTATCAAGAAGTAAATCTTAGGAAAGGTTTCTATTGAAATACTTATTTAAAGCTAGCACCTCTACTAGGTGTAAATCATCTTTGTGGATCATGTTTTACTTTTTTAATATTTCAGGGAAAAAACCGGAACAAAAAAAAATCGGCGAAGGTGTTCAAGTAAATGCAATGGTTTTGTACGACAATTCATTCTCCGAAATAGTTGAAAATGCTTCAAGTGGTGCGGAGCCTGGACACCCAGGTATCTTCATAAAATTGCTGGAAAAGGTAACCCATGTCTCCATGCAACACTTTCTGCGCGAAAAAAAGGTTTGACACATGCTGCTTTAGAAATAGGATTCCTTCTACATAGTAACGTTGCAAGTTTAGGAGAAGTGTTCGCAAGGAGCTGCAATAGGGATTAATAAGAGCATTGTTACTTAACACCTTCACTGAGCAAGTATTATATAAGACGTTTTTTTTTTCTATTCATGTGAAGGAGCAAGTAATACGGGTATAAAAAAAGGTGGTTCCTTCACCTCAATCAGCGGCAATAAACACGCGGAATGCAAGTGCTCGCAAACGCACAAGCATAAGGATCCCTCCCCGGCAATCGGATTTCAATCGCAGGAGCTAGGCAATGTTTTGGTGGTCGCTTTTAGTAAACATTGTAAAATCCCTGGCTGGGTATACGCAAAATCATTCACCGTCATCGGGTAGATTGCTACCCAAATAAAGGCTTCATTACCGTTTTGGGCAGGTATGGCCCAGGTCTTTCTTGCGTTGTCCTTCCGCTGCAAAGATCAGAACAATTTTGGGCTGTTTTTATAGATATAATGTACTGCGGTAAAAGCTACTAATTAATAGCTTCACCAGTTTTCACTCTCAGTACAATTTTTAATAAGCTAACAGCAGTTCTCATAGAGTATAAATTATAAAGTCCCGTTGTTACTCCATACAACGGAAGCCAAAAGAAAGCAAACATAAGATGTTTACATAAATGACAGTACCGTGCAGCATTTCGGAAAGTAAAAGACTGTTTTGTTCTATTTCCCGCTATTCTCGCACAAAAAGCGTTAATGTATACGGTTTTATAACACTATCTGCTGAAGAATGACTGCCTCCTACTGCAACTTTTTGAGGGCAAAGTGCTTTGATGAATGAAATTGTCCAAAACTAATTTATTTGAAGGTCAGTCACCTCCAAGAAGTATCTAGTGGTCATAAGCTGTTTGTCGAAGTTTAGGCATGTGCTATGCGGGATACAACTTTCTGCGCTCCTGGTAGGATAGCCCATATAACTCGTTAGGAAATTCAGCATGGTTGGCAAATTAGTTGCACACTCCCGCGCATGCAGCTTTAGCTAGGACTTCATTTAGACATGTGAGTATGGTGTAACATTTTCAGAAATTAAAGAAATGACGGAAGCTCACACTAACGTGTAATACTTGAGAGTAGCGAAGCTCTAAGCAACCTTTACGACCATCACGACGGTTTAAGTCCACTACTGCAGCCGATTTTCTCCTTCACTGCGGCCGCAGCGACCTTTACTCCGTCATTGATGGTGTAACTATGAGCATCCTTCATTTTTTTAACTGATAATTATTGGTGATCCCCTTGGAGGCGCGTACGCCATCACCCATTTTTCTGGTTCCGAGCAGGTGTTGCCACTATAACGGCGAACACTGGAGGTTTTTTTTAAATTTTTGGCCAGTCTTGGCCAAACTCTCAAGTGGGTATGCTTGGCCACCAAACGTGTGCGGATGACGCTGTGCGGTCGGCGTGAGGCCCGCGCTACAGTGCGTGCACTCGGCAACTTCTGGGTGCTTTTAACTGCGGACACGAAAAGTTACAACTTTATAAAGAGCTTCGCTCTTAAAAAAGGTTTTCGTGAAAGCTTGACTGGGTAATTTTAAAATGAGAAATTTTGTTTTTTGGGAATGGATAAACACGTTATAGAGTATACATAGATGCGGCACGTTATCATCGTTTTACATAATTTCTTGTAGTAAATATGCCGTCATAGATTGGCACTGCGGTCCAGGTTCAAATCAGGCATCTGAATGAAAATAATACAGCGTTTACCTCAGCTATCTTTTAGACACGGTGGTTTACGTTGGTATAGTTTGCCAGGTTCACGTAAGGAGACATTTTAAATGTTCCGCATGGTAAAATCTCGTACATTTATTAGCTTTTATTCTCAAATGCACGCTTTTGTTGCTCAACCGGAAATAGTTTGCTGTCTTTCTTCACGCCAGTAAGAATTTCCCTTCCAGTTATATAGCACCACGGTATACACTAAATGCAACCATTTTTGCGAGCACATATATATAATCTGAGTATTTGTAAAGAAAAATCTGTGAGCCACGCGCCGCACGGGGTCAGTGGCTAAGGTGGTTTTTTGCTGAGCCTAAGGAGGCGGGTTTAATTGCGCCCACGTTGGCTGCTTTTATGATGGAGGCGAAAACGAGAAACACCCGTGTGTTGATATTAATTTTACCACAGATTACAGATCCCCACGTGGTAAAATCTATCCGGAGCGCTCCACTACGGCGCGCTTCATAGCGCCGGCATGGCTCCGGCGCACTACACTCAATATTAAATCAAAAGTGTGAGTATTGCTAGCTAAAGTAGTTTACCCAACAAAAGCCGTTCGGAATGCTACGTCACAAAGACTCCGGATGTTTAGAAGTTTTCGATAACTATTGACTGGACGCAGCTACGGCCAAAATTAGGGTAACAAGAAGCAAGGAACCTTAACTGTTTAATGTTGCAGTGGACAGAGGGTTACTTCGGTGCCACCAGGGTGCTCTGGTGCGTATTTGTAAAGGAAATACCGGAGTACAGAAAGCATGCACGTTAGAGTCCTATGAGTCTCCTTTATGCTGCATGAACACACATAAGCTGTAGGGGCCCTTAGGGAGAGCAGAAGCGTGATTTGAACGCTGCTTTATGAAGGTTAGAACTACTGTGAGCACGCATGCACCTTATTCTTAGAGTAGGTGCAGGCTCTTCCAAGTTTAATCGCCTTTTGAAGGTAGACTCTACCATTTCATCACTGTAAGCATCGTCACCACTGTACACTGTAAAAACAATCCGTAATTTTACGGACAAATTACGGACCAGATGGCCGTAATAAAACAGAGCCGTGTTCCGTTTGGTGCAGAACAAAAAAACACCCGTAATTTAACGCAAGTGCGCTCCATCCCTCAGTGTACGGATTTTTGCTCCGTTACACGTCAAACGGAATCTTTTTCTGCTTTGCAAAATGCGGGCGTTTCCTCTGTTGATGCAGAACAGAAACAGATCACTTTATTATTAACTGCAAGAAATATATTGTCGTGTTGATCGTCGGGAATCGATCGAGCAGCGAAAACTGCGCCCCGACAACATTCGTGGCGTAATGAATGCGGCTCTGTTTTGTTAGTGTCTAAAGTGTAGTAAACTTAGTGAGGACCATGAGGCCCATACCGCTCAACACGAGCGCTGTATCTTGTCTTTACGGCGCTCCGGCGAGGTCGCTGCCCGGGACCTGCAAACTGCACATGCGTGTGTGACCGGCACACTTGTAGAAAATATAAGGTCATTTCAGTGCAAAAGCAGAGTTGCGGAAGGTAATTTAGTTGTTAAGGAATCATTTTCGGCCGAAGTATTTAGCCTATAATCTAAAATCAAAGCAGAGAAAGCACTATTCATGCAGTGCGAAATCGCAGTCGCACCCAGTCACACACATTTTTGCGAGCGCTTTCTCGAAACAGCGGCGTTGATGGCGATCAACTATTGTGGGGGCTTCGCGGAACCTTACTGCGGAAGCGCTATTTAAGAAATCGCACTTTATAAGCCAGGAAATCGGTAACCCAGCTAGTAAACACTGATGTAAGCCACACCAAGGGTGGGCATCCATGTAGTATACATGTTGTTCGGAACAAGTGCAGCTTTCATGCGGTGGATCAGTGGTCTTGAGCGTCCTGCCCATTCGATCAACCTCGCGGGTTCGATTCCTCGTCGAAGTATTTTTTTCTTTTCTAAAGGTTCTATCAAATAAGGAACGACGTGCTTTTTGACACGGAGCGTTTGTTTTGTTACGGCCTTTCCGTACTACAGAATGTCCGTTCTTAAAATTCTTTCCGTTGTGTAAATTACGGAGAGGTGCCAGGCAACATTTTAGCAGCAGCTTTCTCCGTAAAATAGGCAATTTTTTACAGTGTACGAGAATCTAGATGAGCTAGTGCTCACGCTATATGTATGTCCTTGAGTTATGATGTCTTGAGGAACTTCCCCTGAAGTTAATTCTTTGCTTTAGGGCACACTCAGAATTGCAAATTTTTTGGCGTATACAGACACATATTCACAAAGAGTCAAAGGTTTTCCTCAACACAAAATTCTATCACAGCCACTCAAACCATTGAACATTCTGGGTAGGAGCGGAAATGTCTCTGGTTGTCGCTGCATTGCACCACCCGTATGAAATCAGCGCACCCTTTAGATTTTGCCTTTTCCTAGTGGTCCATTCATCACCTTATTGCGTTTTCACGCGATAAGTGACACGAAAGGTGACATTATGAGTGAATCCCAACCAAGAGCTAACTTTACTTCAGACTATCGCGCTGGAAGGTCTCATGGCCCATTTCGGCTTGGCAGGCAGCACCTCGACGCCCTGACGCCCACCATGACTGCTTCGTCATATCAATCTTTTGATAATACGAGGAGTTGGGCTTCTACCATACCACCTGAGTAAAAAAGATCTTGTTTCGCCTAGTTTTTACTAACCCGCGCTCTACTTAAATCATTGTGCGCCACACAATTCCGTGCAAGGCTCCAGAGGTGGCGCTCTCGGCGGAGGAGCGATTGAGTCTGACACATTATTGCCGGTGTAAACGCTGTTACGCGCATGCCTATTTTCAGAATTCGACAAGCTGGCGATCACCTTAGCAGGAATTGTTTTCGCAGAGATGTCAATGAGCTTGCTTTTGTTCAAGCCTTCTCCCTGCTTTTAACACTGGTATGTAGGTGTCTCAACGACTCCGCTTGCATTGTACTTTAAAGTAACTAATTTGTTCATGGACATTTCGGAGAGCAAATCACCTGCGGCAAAAGCGGAGTCGAACATTTTGTGGAGGCATAATGTATTACACTAAGTACGTACTCTTAGATAAGACTGTTCCCAGTTTCTGTGCTTTTGTGTGTCCTTCTCGTGTATGTACATCAGGTAATCCCAGTCCCAACCTGGCACACTTAATCATAAAACCAGCCACGATAACTGTGGAATCTCGTTATGCACAATTCACCCATCGCTGAATAGAAGTGGAACGTAACAGAAGTAACTTAAAAAACCTCTAACAGCATATAACAGCACCATGTAGAAAAAAATAAACAAAATAATGTTGCGATTACAAGGTAGCAATGCAGCAGCTATGTGAAGGGTCCACCCAGGCAAAATGCGAAGACTGCGCCTCTAGCGCTCATGTTAGCTTGCAGTGAATGACACGGCATTGCTGTTTTCTACAGCAATGTCATGACAAACAGCTTGCCGTTCTCCAGAGCTTCTTTCTGCGGCTAAATATACAAATCCAGTGGAAAAGGAACACTGCAACCAGAAAGACAATAGAGGGACAGGTATTGGTTGTTGTTGTCTTTTTCTGTGGGCGCCTATTTTCCCAGCAATTTTATATTTAGCCACCATGCACCAACAAACCCCACCTTCCACGTCGCACTTTCCTTCGCCAGGACATGAGAAGGGAGTCGCCAGTGATTCACGCGTGAAAGAAAGAAGAAATTTTAATCAATCTGAGGGACGGTTATAGATAGCCGTCCTCATTCCAGGATGCTTATACTCAGACCACGTCGACAGTCCTGGCTATCAAGCGTAGCTGTTCTTCAAGGCAGGAGCAGGTCAAGGCTCCCTCTCAAAGCACTGCGGAAAGGTGGAGGTTGGCGGAGCCTAGGATAAAGTTTTTGCAGGCACCCGCTATGTGTTTTGACGGTCGGAGAATGCGGATAAAATTGCTAGGGATGACAGAGATCATTCCGGTGGTGTGGGGGAAGGTACTAACCTGCAGGTCACTGATTATTGGTTCATGGTCTGGGCGTACCGATTTGTGCGAAGAGGATAATGTTCTAGGCAAAAGCATTTAGTGTGGCATAATTTCCTTGTACGCTACTGGAGAATGCGTTCGCTTGGGGTCTGCTTTATCAGCGCTAGCTCTTCGAGTGAAATCTGCAGCTACAAGGCTGGCGAGCTTGCTGCCTAGGATGCTGCTGTAAACTGGTGCCCGTACAATCTTTAGTGGTATCGTCCGTGGTGTTCAGTTGATTATTCGAAACGCTATGGCGTGCAATCAGCTGTTTGAAAATTTGCGACAAGCCTACCGAGAGCCTCTGGCCATGATTGCGTCATTGCTTTGGCTAAGCGCAACTGCTGCCGCCGCTTCTTGGTTTATAACGGGGCTGTGTCAAGGAATTGAGTTGGTACACCTGTGTTCCTTGTGCAAAATCGCAGTGGCTGGCGTTGCTGTCAGAGTAACACACCTGCACTCGTGTCGGTAATAGATGGTTTATTTACGTACGATTTATACTGAAGTGCGGGCTCGGGCCTCTCTACAATATCCATCGTGTACAAGGCCTCTTACTGCAAGGTAAGATGGGTACATTTTTTTTCCGAATGAAGCTGGGTACGTTTCGGGTGAGTGAATGGGCTCGCTGAGTGGATCCGACATTACCAGGCGCAAGATTCTGAACCTCTCCGTTTTTTCGCTTCCACTCATACTCTTTGGCAAGACAGGAGCGTATTTATAAAATACTTAGCAACCGCGGTGGCTCAGTGGCAGAGGCGTCGTACTGCTGAGCCTGTGGGCGGCGGTTGCATTCCCGTCCACGACGGCTGGTTTTATGATGAAGGCAGAAAGCAAAAACCCTCGTGTGCTCAAGATTTCGGCGCACGTCAAAGATCCCCAAGTGGTCAAAATTACTCCGAAGCCTTCCAGTGCCCGGCGATTAATCGACTGGTTAGTGTCGGCGCACTGAACTTCATAATAAATGAAATAAAAATGCAACTGAGCTGTGAATGCCAATCCAGAGACGAGGACGAATATTTTATTAGTAGGTGTAAGAGCGACATAAGTTGTAGTGAGCTCTGGCAGGTTTAGAGGCCTTGGTGCAGACTTCTGCTGATGGCTCCCTTCATGAAGTCGGAGATACCGTTGGGCAGAAGGGCTTGCCAGAAGGAAGTTGCCTTGCGTATACGGTGTTAGATCATGGTGTTTATTGCCTTGTCGCTCTTTTGCTTTGCTATAGCGTCGTTATGGCATAAACTAGTAATGATATAGTAATGATAGACACGCCCAAAGCCTCGACACAAGGCGAAATATGTCTCCTCCTCTGCCGCACCTGGCTTTGGCTACGACTCGTACGGTATGAGTAACCTGGTCTATTGTGGTTTTTAGCTTGTTAATTAGAAGGACATGGAAGAGATGTGCCTGGAGTATCGTGCCCAAGTGCTAACGTTTGAGTATCGGGTGGTGCTGCGGCCCTGTAGATGTAGGCTAATAGTGGTAGAGATCGGATGGTGCTTCTGCGTGGTGAGACAGGGAATAGCTCTGTCTTGTTGGTTGTGCAGCTGAAACCCCATGATATGGCAGAAGCAGCCCCCAAAGCCTCTGTTTCTTGCAGGGGGCTCTTTTACAACCCAACTGACCCTGTAGGCGACCGAGGGGTTGTGTATTGCCATGCTGAATATCACGGATCTCATAAAGCGGCAGGCAGATTGTCGAGGGCAATGCGGAAAGGGATAAGATACAGTGCAGCCCCTGGTGCTGTTCAGCTCCCAACTAATAAAAAGGCGTCCGTGGTGTATCCGCGAATTTTAAGATAGGTTTCCTTTTTGCAAGAATATCTCAAAAATAGTTATATACGTAGGTTACACATAATAATGTGATTTGCCTGTGAAGAATTGCTGCATGCCTGAAGTTATTAAACACCCGTTTGAGTTCCCTTGTGAGGATGGTACAGTGGGGGTTGAAGTCAGAGAGGCATAACTTCCTGTTTAATGTTGGAGTAAGGTATCCTGCTGACGAAATTCCAGAAACGTTGGCGGAATTGCATAAAAGAATATTCTAGGTACAGTTGCCATGTGTCAGGTATCACATGGGCTGGTTTTCCCAATCACGAATAGAGATGGGGCTTAAGTTTTCAAAGCTGGTTGTGTTGACTGGATTTGGCATAACAAAGTGGGTATTTGGTGTTTCCAATCCTCGAGTAGGACGTGTGCAAACCAAGTTTGGTTAAGGTGGACGGTAA
The DNA here is from genome assembly GCA_013339765.2 of Haemaphysalis longicornis. NCBI lineage: Eukaryota > Metazoa > Arthropoda > Arachnida > Ixodida > Ixodidae > Haemaphysalis > Haemaphysalis longicornis. The sequence goes on from JABSTR010002197.1 coordinate 30,006, forward strand.
GTTCTATTGGCGAAGCTTCACTGGGGTTGGCAAGAGCCGTGTAGGTAATTTGTTCAGTTCTTGGAGCTTCGTGGCGTCCTATAGTTTGAATTTCAGCGGTAAGCTCATGGCTATGGACATCCTTGTCGAGAAGATGGTTTTGGCTGCAGCTCAAAGGAAATGGCTTCAATGGCTCCGTAGGAAAATACCGGTGTTTGCGGACTAGAAGGAGATGCGTCTCATATCAGAGGAATTGGTAAATGACTCGGGTTATGTTGTCTTGAGATTCTGTCCTACTCCATGTCGGACCGATCAAGTATAGAAATGCGGTCTAATTTTTTGAACTGTTTAGTGTTTGCTTTTAGCTGCCCATCGCAAAGCGTTAGCCGATTCATTCTTGCAAACTCACTGGTATATTCTACCGCCTTGGTAGTGTTAAGTGCGATACACTTCGTGAGTTATGGTTTAAAGCACATTTTGTATAGCGCTTCGGCACTCGTTGGAGACCATTACTGGGTACTTGGTTAGCTGCAAGTGTTTTGTATGCATCAGGTTACGACGGGTGAGTTACTCGTGGGTCGTGGGGTCAAACCCACAGGTGATACACGATACACGGTTGGATCCCTAGTTAGTCACCGATGGACTAGGAGAATCTGTGGGTCCTAGTTTACTGGTTGTTTATCCGCATGCAGGTTACAATAGAGTCACCGATTCGACCTCACTAGTGCGTAGCCTGTCACCAACCTAACTCCTTAAGCCTCAATGTCCGGATAGCGATCACAGCCTCAAGATGTCTTGTTTTATGGCGTTGAAAGGCACACAGAAAGACCAAAATTTAAGCATTTTTTGTACATAGCAGAGTCGTATTAACAGAGGCGCAGACTCGCACACGCTGACAGCTGCCGGGGGGCACCACCGAGGCTGCAGAATAAAACTATGCTGAAGATACGAAGTAGCATCCAAGCTATCGAAAAGATTATGATGCGGCGAACCTTTTATTGGATGCGCTTTGTACGCACCCATAACCCTATTTTACGATGGTGTTACATACGCCTCTCTTTTCAGTAGTCAAGTAGGGATAACGCAACACTGCTCACAAGTTATACACCTCCATCCTGTGTACATCTAAGTACACGGTTACCTTGGGCAGTAAGGATGCTTTATATGAGGTGTGCTCTAGCAATAAGATTCTAGTTTCATGAAGAACTTTTGCAGGTAGAATTTAATTAATCTTTTCACAATTCTCACCCTTCTTGCTCCTAAATACTCTGTCTTCTTTCATAACAACTCCCTTTCCCTTCCATCTCTTACCACATCTTCACAACCTCTAGCTCATCACTTTAACCTCCTGTCCAGTTTCGCAGAAGTTTTGTTCAAGAACGGTTCCTCAGCATAACTGTTTTGACATGGTAGGTACACACAAGTCCTAAAGTGGTTTAGTAGTCCGCGGATGGAAACCACAGTAAAATTGGAAATCAGGAAAGGCTGCACGCGTCTTAGGCACGAGCCCGTCTCTTTGCATTTCATCCTCCAGAACACTTTAAAATCTTCACTGTCCGGAGCTCGGCCTTTCGGCGACTATACCTACTGTGAAGTCTACCCAGTGGCATGCTTTGAACATTTCCGTACTTCTTCAACAAATTGGTAACGGGATCCCTCCACGCAATTTTAGTTTTAGATATCGGCGTGTACTATTGATATTTAAGTTTATTCAATGTAGCATGCAGATACTTAAATCCATACTACCTCTGTCACAGGAGCGAGCATTTAAATGCTAAGCAGGGCCTTCTCTGAGGGTACGATGCCGAGCAACAGACTTGTTTTAAAACAGAACATGGACTCTTCTACATGGACGTAAAAAAGCAACAACGCAGAATAAATTGCAAAAATAAATAATAACAGCAATTGTGTGCACGTTCGATAGACACGAAATTGGAGCAAAACAAGGCATATCATTTCAGAACAAAAATTAACATGCACAAGAAAGATTTCTGTACGTTCGTAAGCATCGAAGGCAAATAAAACTTAGTTATTTGGCAAGCACCTTCTAATTATGATGGCAAGATGCATGTTAGAATGGAAGCAATTTTAGACGGCCGTTTTTAACGGTTTTGTTGCTTGATAGAAAAAGGGCGTCTGAGCAACCTAGTGTGCCGCACGGGGCCGCGGCGGTAGGAGGGGAAACTCCAAGCTGGTTTCGTGAGTGTTTTTTGCGGCCCTAGCACCCTCAAACTACTCCAATCTGGTCAGAACCGTCGGGGTGGCATAACGACCAGTCAAAACATCGCTTGCGTGAAAGGAGTTTGCTAAGCTGGCAACACCACCAGAGGGCCAAGGAATGTGTTGCGCTGTTGAAACACCTACGTATTTCACCCTGGCAACCACCTTCACAGAAGAGCTGAAAAATATTACGAGGTTTTTCGGAAGTTTTGCGCAGCCGTTGTTTTTGGTTCTGCGGCTACATTGATTTAGATATCCGTTAGACGTAACGGTTTCCGTACAAATGTCATCCCCACCCAACAATCTTCCCTTTGCGCTTACTGTCCCGAGCATGGCGCCCTCTACCCCATCATATGGGAGTGCCAACAAACTCCAGACCTGCCTCCTCTTCCCAACCCCACCTTGGAGCAGTGTAGGGCTTCCCTGGCAAGCGCGGACCCGGATATGCAGCTTAAGCTGGTGACCCTAGCACGCACGGCCAGTCAAAGTCAAGGAATCCCGGAATAGGGACGCCTTCAATTGGGCGAGGCCCACACATCAGCCTCTGCAGGACAAATAAAAATATTTTATTCTCTCTCTCTCCCTTCACAGGTTTCACACATCATAGCTCTGCGAATGTTCATAGCAACTGTGAGCTTACGGCAGTAAAAATATTGTAACAGAGTGTTCGGTAACGTGCCAAACTTGACTGCCTGAGTGCAATGATGATTGCAGTTATGTGCAGCGCTGGTATTTTTATTGAAGACAGTGCAATTCCTTCTCAACCACGTTCAGAAAAGAACGCCAACACACATAAATGGCTCTATTTACAAACCTTTTAAAGCGAAGATTTAGTGGCGTCACTGAGGCCGTTGTAGAGAAATCCGCTCTCCAGGAAAGCCAACGTTCTCTAACGATAAGAATAAATGATGGTTTGGGAAGTTAAAAGAAAAACAAAAACGTTTCCCGTGGTTGGAATCAAACCTGGGGCTTTCACGTTACGAAGTCGGCGTCTATCCGATTTCTCCATTATGACATTGTCGAAGCGAACGCCAAGCGGCTGTTAGCGATTCGCGCCGTACACCCCAAACCCGAACGTTAGGCCTACGGTGCGTACACCTGAGAGTTGCTGTGGGTAATCTAGAAAAGTGGTGCGTACCTCCAGAGTAGCACACACTGGCAGTGGTAGATTGGCCAAGCAAAGAATCCATCACGCGAAAGCTTCGCGTTGAACCATCCTCATCGTCACACAGAGGGGTGTAAGATTTTATTGCACGCCGCAGCTTTAAAACAAAGAAAACACAGATCAGTGGAAGGCATAAATATGCATTAGGGCCAATACAAATAATGTAATCATATTACATTCGAATATTCAAAGCTACACTTCAAGAAAAGGTACACTCCGAGTACGCTCAGGAGGTACTTTAGTTATGTCGAGTTCACTGTTCATTCAGATAATATAATGTCGTAAACAATTGCACCGGGAGACAATCACAACTGATTGTTATTAATGTGCCTGGCGCCTATAGTTGACCTATAGTTGTTTGTTGTGTTCTCGCCAAACGTTTGATAGGCGCTTAGCAGCAGTACTCCCACTAAAAAAAAAAGCCTGCGTAGTAAAACTCGCAAAGAAAGTTTAATATACATATGAACCTCTGCTGCTCAAGTTGGGAACGTTGCTAACCCGTTTGGTTATGTGCCATGAGGTTCCGGCGAAAGTAAGACGGGGTAGCCGAGTATATGCCATGGGATCGAACTGGCATAAAAGAAGAAATCAACGACACTCGCGGGCTCGAACCTGAAAGTCTGGAGACATCTTGAAACATGCAATCGCTTTAGCAGAGCTCGATTCGACCTAGGGCGGATACGTGTCCTGCAATAGAACTGCCGCTCGGGAATCTCTGCGTCTCCTGATCTTTCGTAGCGAATTTCTAAGCTTTCCCGTGATATCATACTGCTTCAGCAAACGTTGCTATCTCTTTCAAAATCTTTCGCTGCACGTAACGGGTCGTTTCGCTTGGATCACCAAGGTAGAGGAGGAGGTTTGCTTATACAGTGGAACGTCGCTGATAATTCCCCCGGGCATACGACGACCCGCTTCTTACGACGGATCACCTCGGTCAAGACAAACTTTCCATAGAAAAAACGCTTTGAAAACCCCAATAATATGACGCTAGAGTACCCGCGGTCCGCTTCATACGACAGACTCTGGTGCTGATAAACGTTAGTATTTCCGTTATTTCACACCACTTGTCCACCTAGTCCCGATCTTCTTTATTCCTAACCCCCGACTGACGCTGCTTGATGTGCAAAAGTCCCCTGGTGGACCAGACCACTTGCTGAACAGATGCAAGCAAGCAGGCGGGTACTGGTTAGCGGGAGTTAACCTGCGGCGGCCTCACGAGGCAGCAGCACACCAACGTGCCAAACGCGAGAAGTCAAAGTTTAGGTGGCAGGCGCACCGTGAGATTGGAGCTTCCGTCGAGCCGCCGACGAATGCGACATCACATACGACGCAATTGCATGGCGATGACCGAACAGCCGCTTTCGCTGCTAGTTCAGTCAAGTTTCTTCTTTCACGACGCTCTCTCAACCTATATGTCTGCTCTGTGCTTATCAGTGTCCTTGAAAGCGCGTTGTCACTCCGCTACTTTGTTTGCTAGAACGCCTCAGTACAAGCGCGTCCGCCGCAAAAGTGGACATATGTATACGTTGGCAACGCCATACAAATCGCGCAGCTTTGCTTTACTATCAGACCCACGGAAAAAGAGTACCCTGCTTAGATTACTGCGCAATTGGAATTTGGCTCCTACCGAGCAAAACATTCACTCGGTTGTCAATTTTCTAAATGAAACCCAAGATTTTCTTAACCAGATTGCGAAGAGCTTGCATGCCCGTTTCACTTCTGCATTACCACCTGCTGTTACGGCTTTTTGTCAGGAAAACTGTGAGATCAATCTGTATGATCTTGAGGAGGAATTGCGTCGTGTCCCTCATCCGGCTCCAGGACCTGACGGTATTACAGCCCACATTCTAAAGCTGTTGTTCAAGGAGTCTCCAGAATCGCCGCTGCACGTTAACTACGTTACCTCCACGTTAGCACGTTAACTCCAGAATCGCCGCTGTCGGTTAACTACTTCCGACAGAATTTGTGCGTGCGAGTAGAGTGCCGGCTGCCAAATATCGTTCCTGTGCTTTAAAAGCAAGGTCTGGGGACAACGTTAAGCGATAATAAACCCATAGCTATCGCATCGAATTTTGTAAAACTAGTAGACAGAATTTAGCTACACCGAATTGAAAAGGTACTAGAACCCGAGAACATCTTCAGCCATTAACAGATAGGATTCAAGCGTGGCTGTTCAATATGGTCTGCCCACATTGATCTGGAGAGCCGTATTCAGTTGACATGCCGTATTCAGTTGGCTAATATATAAACAAGTTGACCTGTTGGTTACCCTCGATATTGCAAAGGTTATTATATGGTTTATTAGCAAATTTTCTTTGACGCGATCAAGCGGTATTCTTTCCCTGACTACACTATTTAATGGATTGGTACTTTTTTTCGGATAGTAAATTCTTTTGTTCACAGCAACGCCTGTCCTCTCCTACGTCCCGCCAAACTCGAGGTGTTCCCCAGGGCTCCGTTCTGCCTCCTGTGCTGTTTAGTTGCAACAACAACGATATTGTAACAACATTTATTCAGAAGGAGCTCCAAATGTTACCAAACCGTCAGGGAGACTTCCTGTTAGTACATCACACAACTGAAAAGTACAATTTTACAGGCATGAGAAATAATGCGTAAATAAATAAGAATAAATTTGTTTGTAGGCATGCTTACACGGCATGAGAGAGAACATAAGGAAAGAAAATAGAAATAGACAAAATATATATACTGCAAAAACAATTGAACAAAGCAAATTATCATCAAAACACATTGATTATATCTACACCACTAAAATGAAGAGGAACATGAGCAATATGTATTCATTTAGGCAGCGTTCATGCCATTGATGTATCATCAAGGGTGATTACTAGGGGGTGTTTGACGTGTTTTATAAGTTAACAAGATGAAACAGAAGTTTTTATGTTACTAGGAGGTTGATTCTAGAACGAAATTCTCAGAAAATACACCGTAAATTCATCATTATTAGATTTAAGCACGGGCAATAGCGGATTGTTGTTTTCACGTAATCTCGTGAGGTTGAGGTTAGGCAGGTTAGAGTGTGTTAGGGCACTAAGGGAGATTTTGTTGTTAACTAAGCGGTAAATAATTGTTGTCCGCTTTTTCTGAAGAAGGTTGCGTAATGGTACTACACTGAGAGTCCTGAAAATTGTGTTTGCTTCAGAAAAATGACGGTTAATAGTGATTAGACTTGTTGCCTGTCTCTGTACACGCTGTAAATAGGACATGTTGGTTACGTATTTCCCCGTGATGAAAGACTGTTGTGGGTGGCTATGTATGATTGGGTAATATAAGGAGAATATAATGGATTGCAGAAAGTACCGTATTTTTTTATTATAATGTAATGAGGTCGATTCCGGTAAATCAGATATTCAGGTGTGCTTTTAGACGGATGATATTACCTCTTTCGCTTCAGCCAGAGATACATGTTGCATCTGCTTTGCAGTCCTTTTTAAGCGCTGGAAAGGCCTGTCTCGGTGGCCTCCGGTTGAGCCTAGATGTGAGTCAAGGTGCTCTGCTTCCATTCCGAGTGAGCGGCCTGTTCTTAATTTTGCTCAGGTACCGTGAACAGGCCTTGACTCAGTTACATAGTTTAAAATATGTCGGTATTTTATACGAATATACTCTCAATTGGCGTATTATGACTATATTATAATATATCGAACACGCATATTACGTCAGGCAGAGTTATTCTGCCTTTTGCCCCTCCTCCCGAGACATGGTTTATGTAAATAAATGAAATGAAATGAAATATTACAAATAAAGGGGCTCCAGCTGTACCATTCTTGACAGAGCCAAGTCACAAGAGATCGGGCATGCGTCGTGACACACTGCTAATGATTCACAAAGTGTATGTCTGGCCATTTATATAATTTTGATGTGTGCTGTGCTCCGGAAGTCCCCACTAGAAACTTGCCCATTGATAATGTTCGAAAGAAGATCTCTGAGGTTATGCCACGGTCTTGTTCGTTACGTGTCATTTAGCGTTTTATACAGCGAAACCCGAAGCCCTCATTCTGCCTCCTGCATGCATGCCCTCACCGCAGATGAATTTTTACGAGTTGTGGAATACCCCATGTCCAGGCCGCAACAGCCTTCGTTATATTACCTTCGCTGTTCTTCGGTAGTCCATGGCCGCGGTTCAAACAACCACAGGTGGTCTTCGTACAATCCCTACTTTACCCATTATTTATGGCCCTCTTGGCGGATTTTATACTTAACAGTCTTGTCCTTAGATATTTCGTTTTATATAATTTTCCCATCTAAACTAAATTACTTTTACTGAAAATGTTGTCAGGCCTCCTACGGGATCAACTGAATGATTTATCTCCCCACGCCATTATTGCAACTTATACGTCTGTCCGAAACGAAAGGGCAGGAATGGGTATTTTTCTCCCGGATCAAAGTGGGCCTTTTCCCTCTAGTTGTTAACTTTATTACTTCTTTCGGCGCAGAATTTCGCGCACTGGTCTTGGCCATTCATAAGCTTCGTTCGTCTTAACAACACGCCATAATTATCACGGAATAATTTTAAGGTTTTCCTGCACTAACTTCCACAACCACTTAACGCCTAGGTAGAGCTCTTGCTTCTTTATTGCTTTCCTCCCTTTGGTTTGGGTGCCTAGACATGCATACATATGGCCAAATGAATAGGTTGGTGTTCTGGCAGCAACGACATTGGGCGGTCCAGTGGTGGAGGTTCTGCCACCCATTAAACTCATCACTTCGGTTCGCTATCGAAGGCTGTGCCTACTTCAAAGTATGCCTCATTCTCTTTACAAAAACGTGGAGCTCTAGCCCTTCCTGTACTCATAGACATGCAGCATAAGCGAGTCGCGAGCTTTAGAAGTCACCCTCAGTAGTTTTCGCTGTCGAGTTTCAAATAAAGTTTCTTTCTTGCAACGGTGTAATCTGGTTGCGTCACCGCAATACGCATGATGAGGATTTTCCACTGTGAATTCTGCAACACATCAGAAACGATCGGCCATTTCTTCTTCTCCTGTCAACGGTTCTCCTCTCTAAGACAAAGGTGCTTAGAAGGCACAGCTAACAGGCTAAACCTCCCACTGTCTGCTACACTAATTTTGTCGATCGGGGAAAAAGTACTGGGACTCTGCAACGAGGATCTTTGCTGTGCGTTCGACTCTCTCATTTAAAAATCAGGCCGCCTGGCATGTTAACTATATTTTAACGCTGCTGCATTCCCCTGCCAAAAATAGGCGCGCCATGCATGCTGTTTCTTCTGTAGCCCATTTTCTCTTCAATTTGCTTACTTACTAATTTTCATGCAATTGTGTTTTTTTACCTCTTCTTTACTCACGCTCATATTCTCTCACTTTTGTCTCTCTTGCAATCTACTGCTACTCTATTCTCATAATTCAATATTTTTCGGTTCTTCCAAAACCCTCAAAGTTTCTTTCGACAAGGCGCCAACCTTCTAAGTGGGTATGAGCCATTTCACTGGTACCCCCACCACCACCACGACCACTCAACCAGCGCGCATCGCCGGTTCGGAGCAGCCTGCTATCTGCCCTGTCAACAGCGTGATGCAATCTTATTTCTGTCTGTGTATTACAATATTGCCGCGAACCGTGCATTGGATTTGCTTATGGTTTTTCTCCTCAGTACAATCTTCACCTCAGTAGACACAATAGAACGAGCGGAGCTTTCAAAGTTCATCAATAGGCTCAAGACAGCTGACATACGGAAGTATAATCTGCACAGGATGGAATACGCTGTAAAGAACACAGGTAGCCTGAAAGCAGTGAAGAGGCGTCTTGGCGCGGGGAAAAATCAGATGTATGCACTCTAAGACAATCAAGGCAATGTCATCACAAATAGGCATAAAATAGTCTCAGTAGCCGAGGAGTTCTACAGGGATCTGTACAGTAGCAGGTACTTCCATGATAATGAAGAGCCAGAAAGTAATTCGGAGGAGATAGACACCCTACCAGTAACGACCGAAGAAGTAAGGAAGGATGTGAAAGAAATGAAAGGGGGCAAAGCATCTGCCGGAGGATCAGATAAGAGCACACCTCTAAAAGGATGGCGGAGAAATTGTACTTGAAAAACTGGCAAACCTGTATACGCAATGCCTAATGACTATAAGTGTACCGGAATCTTGGAAGAACGCGAACATCATCATAATCCATAAGAAAGGTGACATGAAGCACTTGAAAAATTACAGGCCGATCAGCTTACTGTCAGTCGCCTACAAGGTGCTTACGAAGGTAATCTCTCACAGAATTTCTGCAACCTTATATTTCAGTGAACCTAAAGAAAAAGCACGGTTCCGTAAAGGCTAATCTACAATGGACCATAATCACACGATCAATAAGGTGATACAGAAGTCCGCTGAGTATTCTGAACCCCTATATATAGCCTTCATAAATTATGAGAAAGCATTTGAATGGGGCGACACCTCAGCAGTCATACAGGCATTACGGAACCAGGGGGTAGATGAGCATTATGTACGAATACTAGAGGATATCTACAGTGGGTGCAAAGCTACCATCATCCTCCATAAGGAAAGCAGTAAAATACCTATAAGGAAGGGAGTCAGACAAGGAGATACATTCTCTCCAATGTTATTCGCAGAAAGGTTACAAGAAGTGTTTAGAACGTTGGATTGGGAACAGGTGAAAGTAAGTGTTCATGGAGAATACCTGAGTAACCTCAAATTTTCTGATGACATTGCCTTGCTAAGTAACTCGTTGAACGAAATGCAAAGTATGCTTTCCGCAATGGACAAACAGAATAGAACAGTGGGCCTGAAATTAATGTGCAGAAAACCAAAGTAATGATCAATAACCTCGGGACAGCACAGTGGTTTGAGATAGGTGGCGCGGCAGTGGAAGTGGTAAGCGAATATATCTGCTTAGGCAAAGTTGTGACCCCGGATTCCAACCATGAGGCAGCGATAATTACAAGGATAAGAATGGGGTTGAGCGCATACGGCAGACATTCTCAGATAATGAATGGCAGCCTACGATTGTCCCTGAAGAAACAAGTGCATGACAGCTGCATCTTACCGGTACTCGCTTACGGGTCAGAAACGTGGAGGCTCACAAAGATGGTTCAACTTAAATGAAGAACGACTCAGCGGGAAATGGAGCGGAATATGATAGGTGTAACGTTACGGGACAAGAAGAGAGCAGAGTGGGTCAGGGAACACACGCGTCTTAAGGACATATTAGTAAAAATTAAGATGAAATGGACGTGGGCAGGGCATGTAATGCGAAGGCATGATAACCGTCGGTCATTAAGGGTAATAGAGTGCATCCCTAGAGAAGGCAAGCATTTCAGGGGGCGGTTGAAAGTTAGATGGGCAGACGAGATCAAGAAATTTCCGGGGATAAATTGGTCGCAGTTAGCACAGAACCGGGGTAATTGGAGATTAATGGGAGAGGCCTTTACCCTGCAGTGGGCGTAGATAGGCTGGTGATGATGATGATAACGATGACAATATTTTATGTTTTAATTTCACCGCACGGCTGCACCGGGCTGTGTTATCTGTGAGCGAAGCGAAGCCCGTGTTAATTGATTATTTTGGATGCCGCAATTGTTATCTTTTTTGATAGGGAGACTACTTCGAAGTAACGTCACCACCCTAGAACAATCTTGCTTGATCTGCAGTGTGCTCGATGTAATCGGATGGCTCGAGAAACACAAGTGCCAAACGATAAATACCCGCAGAGCAGACGCGGCGGCATCCGATTCGCCGACACACACCGGCGCACTTCACTTTGTTGGCTGCTGCTTCGCCGCCTGTGTATTCATTTAGTTGCTACTGGAGCAAGAGTTCGCTCCAATTCCCTTGTTTTTCCTTCAAGACAACTGCGTAATCTTTTGCTCCGTGACACCTGGTAAGGTGCGAGGTGCATGCACCCTAAAGTCTATGTAAGTCGCCAATCAAACCCTACTCGTACGAGCCGCCTACAACAAGGCCTCCTACCCGTGCTTCGTCTACTACCGCAGAAAGTGAAGAAGGAAAACGTCGCCACCAGAACCATGGTCAACCAAGCCAATCCTTCCGTCGTTCTGCTGCAACCTCGGGAACGCCCATCATTCTGAGGATTCCCTTGTGAAGAGCAGGAAGAGTGGCTGGAAAAGCTAGACCACGTTCCAATTTTCAACCCGTGGGATGACGAAGGAACCCTGAGGCAAGTGTTTTTCTACCTCGGAGACTCCGATCGAATCGGACTCGAAAATCACGAGACCGCGCTAGCGTCGTCATGGAACATGTTTAAAACGGAATTTTTTAAAACGTTTAAAACTGTAGTGCTTCAAAAACGTGCTGAGCTATTGTTGCAGACGTGAATCCGACACCCCAACGAAGGTGCAGTGTTGGTTGAAGAAATGAAGATGCGGTTCCGACGAGCTGAACCCAAAATGGCAGAAGAGAAGTAGCTGCTCCTTCAGATGCGATGCGCTAAAGAAGAGCTCCTCGCTGGAATAATTTAGAACACCCCCAAAACAGTGGCTGAATTCGTGACCGAAGCTTCTGTGATGGAGAGGACCCTCGACATGTGCTCGAGGCAGTACGATCGACCACCCGACGCGTGCCAGGCGAACCCAGTCAACGCCCCTGGGGTCGCGACGGAAGACGTACGGGAAACAATACGCACCGTCGTTCGAAAAGAACTGCGGAAACTTCTCCCTACGACCCCCACAGCCCCAAGTCGCTTCTTTGACTGACGTGGTCCGGGAAGAAGTTCAACACGCTTTGGGAACTTCGCCATCACAAGCCCCCCGCCAGCCAGAAGCTATAACATACTTCGCTGCTGTTCGCTGACTCCGCCCTGCTCGAACGCGTGGTCAAAAGGTCTCGCCGTACCGCCGCCCACTGTCGCCCGCACGAACACCTGTAGTCCAAAACCAGACACCCTGGAAGACGGACGTAGGGCGAACCCCCGATAATCGTCAGCTGTGCTACAACTGCGCAGAGGCCGACCATATCTACCATCGCTGCCCATACAAGAGTCTCGGACTCCATGGTTTCTGTGTCGACGCTCCTCGAACTCTCCCTGGCCAACGACTACGTGGGATCGACGAGTATCTATCTCAAACCAGCCGTGGCCCAGCCCGTTTCAACCGATCTTCGTCGCCTTAGCCATACCAGTCGCCGAACCGCAGTAGCAATGCGGATTTCGCACGTGTACGGCCCCATCCCCCTCGGGGGAATACTAACGCAGCGACTTCTCGAGGTGAAGTTGCACAATGGCGGTAAAACTAAAACCCTTCAACCATCCAAGGATGCACCGAACACCGTTATTGGTGACGTGCCCTCGGCCCGACGATCCTATCTAACCCTGACGTGACTACCGAGCACTACGACAGCCACACGGTGCGACGCGTACCCGAACTGAACGAGCCTGCCGGTGAGAAGGCGACGGATACGATGACGCATAGTGCACCACCGTCAACGCGGACAAGCCGAGATACGACGCCCCGACGCACCCCGGAACTCGAGGAAGGCGGCGTCTGGCATACAGTTGTCCATCGATGGCTCGGATGTAGTCGCCGGGATAGACACGGCATTCGACTACTCAGTAATGAGCGGATCATTCGCGTCAAAGCTGAAGAAAGGTACGACCAGATGTGGCGGTCCACACATACGCAGAACAGGTGGCCATCTTGTAACGTCAAGTGAAACGTGATTATGATCATAATTGTTGGGTTTAACGCACCGACGCAACGCAGACGATGAGGCGCGCCGTAGTGGAGGACTCCGGATTAATTTTGATCATCTGGAAATCTTTACCGTGCGCCGAAATGTCGCACACACGGGCGTTTTTGCTTTTCGCCTCCATCATAAGACCGGCCGGCGCAGCCGGAAATCAAACCCGCGACGTCGTGCACAGCAGCGCAATGCATTAGCCACTGAACCACCGCGGCTTGTTCAAGTAGAACGTGCACATCGCACGTCACCATGAACAGCACGACGTACTCTGCTGCGTTCGTCATTTTGCCTAACTCCTCCCGCGACATAATTCCTGAAATGGACTTTTCGACGGACAACTGCGCAATAATTTATCTACATATCACGTCTATACATTTTTTCTCCGATCACTCCATGGTGCTCGAACCGAACCCCGAACACCGTGCTGCTGTAAGCAGCGCCGATGAACATGTCACCCTGCCACTCCGCAAAAGCTTGATGATCACCGTCAGCTGTGAAGATGCTGTAACTGAAGTTGATGCTATCGTACAGGGTGACCAAGGGTTGCTTCTCGACGGCGGTGTCTCTGTCGCAAGACACATTGCGGGCGTTAAGCAACGCAAATCCTACGTTTTGGTCACTAATCTCAGCGAGGAATACCAGAATTTAAACAACAGCGCTGAAATTTTGTTCCTTGAGCAAACGCAAGAAGCAAGTGACGTGGTCGATGTTGCCGAGTTTGAACGCGCACTCGAAAATACCTTCAAACTTCCGCATCCCTTTGACGTAAATCCGGCGTTGCCGCCAGCATAACTGAACAAATGTTTGGCTTTTCTGCATCGCTAGAGCAAGTGTTTTCGTCGAACGCAAAATTACGCCAGACACCTCCGGCGAAGCACCGAATAATACCCGAAAATTGAGCCCCACCTACCCTACCGTCACCGCACCATCAGCGGGAAGCCTCTCGGACACGTGTTTGAGACGTGCTCAGCGACGACTATATGCAGCCACTGAAAAGCCCTTGGGCTGCGCCGGTCATACTCATGAAGAAAAAATACGGACATTAGGGTCTTGCGTTGACTACCGAACAAACGACTGAACAAAATAACCAAAATGCAGGTGTGCCGCCTGCCAGGAATTGACGACGCCCTCGACCACCTTTGACACTCGAAGTACTTCTCATCGATGGATCTGAAGACAGGCTACTAGGAAATAAAAGTGGACGAAAGAGACCAAGAGAAGACTGCATTTATAACCTCGGACGGCCTTTACCAGTTCAAGATGGAGCCGTTCGGGATGTGCACGGCACCAGCATTGTTTCAAAGAGTTAAGGACACCGTGCTAGCTGCCCTGAAGTGGCACACCTTCCTCGTGTACCTCGACGGCGTTGTGCTATTCGCGCGTACATTCGACCAACACGATGCAAGGCTGGAGTCTGTACGCGAGGCTATTCGCTCGTCGAGGTTAACGCTGAAGCCTGAAAAGTGCCACTTATTGTACGAGGAACTGACGTCTTTGGGCCAGGTTGTCAACGCCGTGGGAGTGCTGTCTGACCCGGTGAAAATTTGAGCCATAGCGAACTTCCCAAGACCGAACGACAAGAAGGGCGATATAAGATTTCTGGGACTGTGCGCATACTATCGGCGCATCGTCTCAAATTTCGCGCGCATTGCAGAGCCACTAACGCACTTGACGAATGATAGCACCCCTTTAAACTTGGAAAACGGCCAAGAAAAAGCATTCTGCGAGCTGAAACAACGCCTGCAAAACTCGACCGTGCTCGCACATTTCGACTAAAACGTCTAAACGCAATGCACACGGACGCCAGTGATGTAGGATTGGGTGCGGTCGTCGTCCGGAAGCAAAGCGGGCGGGAAAAGTAACCGCCCTTGACGGCCGTTTTTTGTAAAAGGAGAAGAAAAACTACCCAGCCTTCTAGAAAGAGGGCCTAAAAATTATAGGGGAATTTCACAATTTCACCCATACCTGTATAATAGACCATTCAAGGTAGTGACAGACCTCCATGCGCTGTTTTGGCTCGCCAATTTGAAAATACCCTCTGGCCGTCTTGTGGTGTGGAGCTTGTGCCTGCAAGAGTTCGACCTTACAATCGTCTATAAATTCGACAGGAAACACTCGAACGCCGAATGCCTGTCCCGCGCGTCGTCGACCCACCACCACAAGACTCTGATGAAGACAGCGCGTTCTTCGGAGCCGTGACGGAGAGCAGCGCGTTCTTCGGAGCCGTGATGGAGAGCGACATAGCCGCCCAGCAGTGTGCCGACCCCGACCTACACGTTATGATCCACTACATCAAAGGCCGCAACGTTGCCATGCCTAAAGCGTTCAAACGGAACTTACCAGTATACAGCCTAAAAAACGCCGTCCACGTGAAGAATTGCAGCCCCGGAACGAGAAAAAAATTATCTTTTTGTCATCCCCGCTACTCTTCATGACGAAGTTTTGGGAGCATGCCACGGTGACCCGTCTTCCGAAAATCTCGGCACTGCTTGCACTATTGGAAAAATCAAGGCGAGGTACTACTGGCCTCGCCTTACATCCGACGTCACCCACTAGGTCAGGAGCTGCCGTGACAGCCAGCGACGAAACACGTCGCTGACGAGACCCGCCGGACTTCTGCAGCCAATCGCCGTCCCATCGGGGTCCTTTCAACATATAAGAATGGAGATTCTGGCCCCGTTCTCTACGTCACGATCCGAGACAAGTGGATTGTCGTAGCGAGAAACTGCAAGACGCGCTAGGCGGAGACCACCGCTCTACCGAGGGGGACTGCACAAGAAGTCGCGAAGTTCTTCATAAACCAAGTTGTGGTGGGACAAGGAGCCCTTCAATTCCTAATCACAGACCGCCTAACGGCCTTCACTGCGGTGTTTATGCAAGGAATCTTACGCTACAGCAACACAGATCACCGAAGAACGACTGCGTACCACCCCCAAACGAACGGACTAACGGAGCGTCTAATGGACGTCGGAGCGTCTAATGGAGCGTCTAACGGACTAATGGACGTCGGCGTTGAACGTAAAACTTGTGACGAAGCTCTCCCGCATGTCAGGTTTTGTACCACACGGCTATCCCGGAAACTACGCATATGACACCATTCGAGCTTGGATACGCAATACGGCCGACCACGATGCTTGGCGCCATGCTTTAGCACATGAAAGACGACGACTTCAACGCCGACGTCCAAGGATACCTTCAGCGTGCGGATGAGGCCCGCCAGCTTGCTAGAGCTCGCACAAGGGACCAGCAGCTGGTGGATGCCCGACGCTACTACTCGGACAGCGAGACGCCGTGTACCACCCAGGAGATCGTGTGTGGGTTTGAATTCTCATCCGACGCCCTGGACTCAGTGAGAAGCTTCTGCGACGGTATTTCGGACCCTACCGGATTCTACAACGTGTTGGCCAACTCACTTACGAAGTGATCCCCGACAGTTATTCGGGTAGATCACGACGTCGCACGCGCCCCGAATTCGTTTCCGTGGTTCGTATAAAACCTTACTACGCAATATGACGGACTTTCTTTATTGCTTCTTCGGAATGTCGTTTCATGTTAGCATCGGGTCGACGCACTCTTAGAGGAGGGTAATGCCGCGAAGCATGCGTTGGATTTGTTCATTTTTTGCATTTTCTGCCCTGCTGCGCCGAGCCTTGTTATCCCTGTAACAAGTGATTCGCGTGTTCATTGATTAGTTGGCATGCCGCACTTGTTATCTCTTTGATAGGAGCGTTTAGAAGTAACTTCACCAGCCTAGAAAAATCTTGTTTGATCTGAGCTGTTCTCGTTGTAATTCGACGGCTCGAGAAAGATGAATACCCGTAGAGCGGTGGCTGCGGCATTCGATTTGCCGATACACGCCTGCGCACTATACTTTGATGACTTTTGACGGCTGTTTCACCATCTCTGTATTCTTCGGTTTGATAGGGGAGAACAAGTTCGCTCCAATAAACTTCTTTTTCCTTCAAGACAGCTGCGTCATCTTCGGCCTCGGGAGAATATCTCACTGTTTTGTACTATACCGACGCCATCGCATTCCCGTATTTGGCCTCGGTGCGATGGCAGCATAAACAGCAGCAGTGATATATTTTTTTCGAACTTCTTAGACACTTATAATAAAAAATTGAACTATCAAAACCCCAGTTTCTACATTTTTAAAAGGGAGTACCGTGCCAAACGAACACTTATGACTCCCTTTTGAGAAGAAGGTGTTCAGGATATGGCCCCTGGGTACCTGGATGTTCAAAGCTTAAAAATAATATTGCTTATTTTCAAGCTTACGCTGAGCCTTGGAAAATTTAGTACTAATCATTTTGTGAGCACTAACTGACCAGTCAAAAACTGAACTTTAGCAACGCCGGGAAAAGACAGAACGATTATCTTATGTAATGTTAACATATGAACCATTCATTTTATTTCTGTCTGTCGTTGTGGGTGTATTTCAAGTGGACAGGGGGACTGCCTACAGAAAAAGGTCACAAAACCGGAGCTGTAATTAAAGAAGGCGAGAAGGAGCTCCACCATTTCAGACATCTTCCAAACATAGTGTCATGTGTCCCAATATATTGCCATGGTAAAAAGAACACTACTGGTAGAAAAGTGAATTTGCAAGGGCGAACTCGTTCCGCGGATCAAGTAGCTTCATTCACCTTGGAACGACCTCCCTACTTCTTTCTCTGCATCACGCTGATTTTCTTCCTCTGCGTGCTTGTCGTCTTCGATGGGCTGTTCAGCTGGCGATTCCGCATTTGAGCATGTGCAGCAGTTACTTCAGCTGTCAGATAGTTGGCCATGGGCAGAGCGGCAAAGCTCAAGACCACATTCAGTCCTAGCAATCTGTACTGATGACGTCGAAGTCATCAGCAACAGCTTATTCAGCCAAACTTTCCCATGAAACGTTTGGCTGAATAAATCATAGAAAATGCACAGGAATCGACATGGCATTTTGAACGCCACAAACAGTACCGTTAATTGTGCATGTGCGGTTTGAGCCCGACTATCACTACAACCCTTATTATAGTGGAGACTGAGGCATAGGTTTTCATTAGGCCACGTTTCGTTCCCCGCAAAGAAGAAAATACAGCCCATATCTTGCTATGAACCTCTTTGGTTACAGCCAGGAAAGCTGATAGAAAGAGCAAACACATACAGCCCTCACTAAGTACATTGCGATGAAAGCACTCAAATTTAATTTTTATTACAGGTTCAAGAGCATTTTAACAATCAATCAGTAATGATTTCAATCAAAATTGTGAATTCTACACAGGTGAGCATTTTCATATAATAAACATGTTCTGTGGAGTTGTTACAGCGAATATAATAAAGATAACACTTTTACGCTCAACAAACAAGATGTATAAAAAAAGCCTAATGGTAGGAACGATTCCCTCCAGAGCTGAAAGTTTGAGATGTTGAACAAGCGTCAAATGTTTACCCCGTTGCTTCCCAAGGCAATCAATCTTAGCGATAAGCCCAAGTGCCGGTGTTGTGATCTACTTATTATTAATTGCGAGATCTACGAGCGTACTTTTTGCGCTGTGGTTTTGAGAAGCGTACTGGGTTTTGTCAAACGCATTCGAATATAGTTCTCTATAACATTGATAATGATCATTCACTTCTCTTTATTAATGTTTATCTCGTTGATACAAAGCAATAAAAGTATTCCTTCTCATAGAATGACAGCATTGGTGTGGCTTTTCATGAAACCGGAGCACTTGATGGCCCCAAGACCTTTGAAAATCTTCTCAACTATACACAAGATAAATCTCCAACAAATGACACCATTTTCTTTTGGTTTACAAAGTGAGTAATACAATTTTCGCCTGTGCGTTCCTAATGATGGTAGCATCGGTTACTATATGAGCGTCTGCATTTTTTGTTTTTGCACATTACGAATTCTGGCCGCTGTCCGAAGCCGCAACAAAAAGAAAGCTTCGAGCTCGCTCATAGTATTTATAGCAGGTATTGGTTACTATTGGGAAGAGCACTAATGGTGCGAAAATAGTAGCAAAAGAAGATTTTGACGGGAGCAAAAAGACAGACAAACACGCGTTATGCTGAAGTACATTCAAGAGCAGTTTTTAGCGAAAGTATACCGCTTGCGATTTATAATTTGGTAGCACTAAAGATTACGAGTTGGCAAGTTACAGAACAGAAGTAGCGCTTGCACTATCTGAGCTATAAAGAGGCGGTGATGGGATGTGGTGGTTTAGTGTCCGATATAAGTTCTTGCAAGGGCATAGCCAATATAAAGAATCGAGGTGCTTTGACCACAAGGCCACAAGGGGAGTTAGGTTTTTTGTAAGCCGAAATTGGTTCAAAGGCTTGTGTAATAAAAACTGGCCGAAACAAATCCCAGGTAACGTACGCTGCGCTATCCCAGATGAAAAAATCCGGGCCATCTCCACTGGCGTAAAATCTGGGACGGTACTCCGGTTCATCTCATTTGCAATGAGTGCGTGGCATTCGGTGCATCTCAGACATCGTCGCCAAGCTGGCGTCACATCCGCTACACGCTTTGCAACGGCAGCGGCCACAACGGGGCTGTCCAAATGAAGTTTGTGATTTACCTGTCCAACTAATAAAGTACTGCACAGAGACGTACGTGCTTTCGAGACGATTTTGTTAATTGCCAGAATATTCATAAACCTACGAAGCCAACCAATGCGAAGTCACGCTCTTGCCTAGCCGACCCGCTTGGCGAATAAAGGTGCCGTGTAGTTTTCCAGTTCTGCTAAGGAGTAGCTCTGCCCTAGTGTTCCTCTGAGCTATGCAGCCTTGCAACCACATACCCCCTCGTCGGGTTGCGTGAGTGCTTGTGACTGCGACGAAGTTGCACCTTGGGCTTCATAAGCCGTTGTCGCTATTGTGATATGCAAAACAGTGCAAAATTCCAAGCCAAACTTTGCGACCCTGCGATCGTCTATGTCATCATCAAGGAGATTTTCTACGTGACGTGATCTGTTCGTGTTTTCTTAGCTTTTTACCTATGCGTTAGGGTGTGCTGGACACTTGAGCGAACATGTTTCGCATGTCCAACGGCTTACCTCTTATATTTTGGTTTTTATACCGACCAAGGCGGAGTGGCTCTGTGTTCCTGTATCCGCACTGCAAGAATAAAACAAGGCGTTTCATCTCAGGATAATCAAGCGTGCTAAGTTCCCGCTGGTTGAATGTTTGGTGAAATACGTCCAATGATGTCTTTAGCAATGGCGTTAGGACTAAACATGGAAGAACATGGAGTTTTTCCTTCCGGTGGAAATCAAAAGATGACGCCAGTTCCGCTCTTATCGTATGAGTATAGTTGTAACTAACTAGTCCTTTAATTTAAATTTATCCGTTTTCTACTTGCGGAGATGATTTCGTTTACATCTTATATTGCGTAAAGTTTCTAATAACAATGTATTTGTCTTTTGGGAACTTTGGCTAGCATTTGTTATCATGTCTGCAAGGATGTTTTCGGTTGGGTGGCGTCGTTCAATGTTTTTGCTGAAGGTGTCTAATGTCACTGCTCCATAAGCTGCCCACTATGCTGTCCGCGACTTGGAATGTAGTGTGCCAGCTGTCCCAAGCAACTGCTGTGGGGTGAGGATTTATTATCTAAGAGCTATGCTATGTGCACTACGGGGAATTATCTAAGTGATTTCTGAAGAGCCACAAGTGCGGTTCTTCGTGACTTTTGAAAAGTGGTGCGTGGCGTTGTTTTATTTTGGGAACACTTATTTCTGGGGATAGAGTATGCAGTGGGCAGTGGCCGTGCTGACGTTGAATGCTCTGTACGACGAAGGGCTTGGGCGAGGACCTGTATTGCTTTCGTTACCGATGTGCCTCGAGCTGTACCTAAAGGCATGTCGACAGTGTGCCTGTATTGAGCTAGTTACTAATATAAATTGGCGCTTCCTGTACCTGGCATAACCCCCTAAGCTTCGTTTTTTATTTCATGGTTTAGAAACCACGTAAAACGTTTTTTTCTGTGTTATATTCATACTAGTGGAGCAATTTATTGCCCCATAAATTGGATTCCTAAGAACAAATAAATTTCTGGGAAGACATCGTACGGGGGAAAGCATAAGCAGTGTGACAGCAAAGCGCAAAGTTTTGGGGGATATATTAAACACCTAATAAGTGCAAACGTCGCAAGTTTTTTGTTATTTTTATTGAGTCTCACTCTACCAGTCTGTCGTCATTGCCCAATTTAATTTGTCTGCCTATGCATTTGCATGTATTTAGGCATTGCGCTTTTTTTTATTGCGGGCAGACTTTGTGGGTACAGTCCCAAAGAATGCTGGCACATTAGTACAGTACTTCTCTGAATCGAATTTTGAGTGATAAAACAATGGTTGAAATCGCCCCGTAGATGCGTGTCCGGCATTGTTTTCTCGGTCGTTAACCAACTAACCCAGCAGCAGAACGACGTGCAAATGAAGCTGGAGCTCCTAGGGTACCAAGTGGGAAGCCTGAAGCACAAAATGGTCGTTATTGAGAGCAGGATTGATGACTTATCCACCAATCTGGACCAACATACCGCCAAGACCTCGTCCTTGGAAGCAAAAATGCCGTACACGGACCTCTCCGGGAAGAGAAGGGAACGCCCGTGTACTAGTAAAATCAAGGGGGCGGTTGCAAGTCGGCGCGACCAGGGGACCTCGGACGACGATGAAGAGGAACAATATTAGACGCAACCGTGGGGGGGAGACAACGGTCATTTCCCAATGGAATTGCAGGGGAATCAAGAACAAATCGGCAGAACTTCGATTACATATCGAGAGCCTCGACCAGAAGCCAGACGTGATCGGGCTCCAGGAGCCCCGCGGCAGACCCAGAATCCCGGGATACGTGACTTACGCGGACCCGTCGGAAGAAGGGACGGCGGTCCTGGTACGCAGCAACGTGGCGGCCACCCAGCACCTCACGTCCCAGAAGGGCTGCGAACACACCCTGGTCGAGATACACACGAGAACCATAGGCAGCGGAGGGAAGCTGTTCGTGATCAGCGCCTACTGCAGGCCGTCACGCAGGGACTTCGATTTTGACGAGACGGTCGGGCACGCGAAGCAGCTGGCGGGGAACAGGCCGCTCCTGGTCCTCGGAGACTTCAATGCCCCGCACACCACGTGGGGTTACAAGTTTCAATCCAAGCGGGGCAAGACCCTCGAGAAGACGATTGAAGACCTGGAATTGGCGCTCCTCAACGAGCCTGGGGTAGCGACCCGAAGGGGAACCGGCACAAACCGGGACACCGTCTCGGACCTCTCGTGGATCGCGGGGACTCTCTACGCGACCTGGCGCAACGAGGACGTCAGCCTGGGATCTGACCATGACATCCTGAGCGTGACGATCAGAGGACCCAAGTTCAGAGCGGGAATCGGCACGGCGAGGATCACCGACTGGGACCGCATGCGCAAGTGCGGGGCAGAAGTGGCCGAATCTTCCGCCGAAGCCGAGGAGAGTAGTGGAAGACCGTATGAGGAGTGGGGAAGAGAACAGAAGGCCGCGCTCGATAAGTTCACAGAGACGGTCGCCTCGACAGCAAAGACACCGTTCGTTGACGTCAAGCTCGCGAACATGTAGGCGGCTCGACACTCGCTGACTCGGGGGTAGAAAAAGGGAGATAAAGAACACAAAGCTGCCGAAGCGCATAGCCTCGCTGAACAAGCAAATTTCCGTGTACGCCGCCAAGCTCTGCCGGGAGAACTGAAGGAGCACGTGCGACGGCCTGCAGGGCATGCTGTCCGCGCGCAAGACCTCGTGCCTCCTGCGACACTTGGTGGATGCGCTCAATGGTAGGGTGGCCATGAACCGAAACCTCACCAAGGTCCTCAACGCCTACAGCGGGGACGGCAAGAGGCTGATCGAAGACCTCAAGGCGAAGTATCTTAAGACGGAGCGGGGGCAGTTCCCGCTGCCGGAGGAATACGGGGCAACCGAAAATCCGGAGCTGGACGAGCCCTTTACCACCACTGAACTACTGGCGGCCTTCGACGAGAGTAACAAAAAGAGCGCACCCGGCACGGATGCCATTACCTACCGACTCCTGAACAACATGAGCGACGCAGCGACGGCCGAGCTCCTGGACCAACTGAACCTGGCCTGGAAACGCTCGGAACTACTCGCGGAATGGAAGGAAGCAGAAGTGAGATTTACTCCCAAAGCCGGGCAAACCGCTGACAAGAGAACATGCGCCCGATCTCGATCACGTCTTGCGTGGGCAAGGTCGTAGAATGCATGGTTCTTCGAAGACTCCAAGGGTTCCTGGACGAGACTAACCAGATGCCGGCTACTATGTACGGGTTCCGCCAGCACCTGTGCACCCAAGACGTCCTCCTCCAGCTAAACGAACTGGTGTTCAAGAAGGCTACGAGACACTCACACCGCAGGATACTTGCGTTGGACCTCAAGGGGGCCTTCGACAATGTGTCCCACGGAAGCGTGCTCGAGAACCTCCGCAAGACGGGCTGCGGCCACAGGACGTACGGCTACGTCGAGAACTTTCTGACCAAGCGTGCGGCGACCAAAAGGATAGGAGAGGAACGGTCCGACCCGATCGAGCTCGGTGACAGGGGCACTCCGCAAGGGTCGGTCTTGTAGCCGCTGCTCTTCAATTTGGCCCTCCTGCTCCTGCCCAGGTTACTCCAAGAGATCGAAGGCGTCGACCACGCGTTCTATGCCAACGACATTACGGTGTGGACGTCCCGAGTGGGTTCCGAAGCCTGGGTGGAAGAAACCTTGCAGAGAGCGGTGACGACCGTCCACGAGTACGCCAAGAACTGCGGGCTGAGCTGTGCCCCGAAGAAATCCGAGCTGTTGATAGTGCAGCCAGGTAGACCCAAGGAGGAACCACCACCGAACGGGATTGTCACGATCGATGGCACGAAGATCAAGCCCACGCAGCAGGTCCGCATCCTGGGCCTGTTGCTGCGTGACGACCGCAAGGCCACCGCGTCCACACACAAGGTCAAGACTGCCTCTGAGCAGATCTCGAGCATGATTAGAACAGTCACCAACAGAAACCGAGGAATCAAGGAAGACGACTCCCTGAAATTGGTGCAGGCGTTCATCGTATCCCGCATCAGTTACTCCGCCCCGTACCTCTAGCTGACGAAGGCGGACGGTGAGGCCCTGGACACGGTGATCGGAAAGGCGACCAAGCTTGCCCTGGGAGTGCCCGTGTATTCGTCTACGCAAAAACTGCTGGGCATGGGCAGGCACAGCACGGTGGACGAAATGGTGGAGGCCCACCTCTCTAACCAAAGGATCAGACTAAATCAGATCGAACACGGACGGGCCGCCCTGCGCAAGGTGGGAGGGAGCATCGAACCGCAAACAGACACCGAGACATTACCTCCCGAGTGGAGAGATGTTGTAAATACCAAGCCCCTACCCAGGCACATGCGGCCCGGAAATGTACCAGGACAGGTACGAGAGTACTTGCCCGTTCTGTAAGAACAGACAAGGCACTCTGGCCCACGTCCTGGCCGAGTGCGAGTCTCTTGAGATCCACCCGCCCGCCACCCCTATTTCCAAACCCGACCCCCGAGAGCGATGGGAGACCTTGTTGTCTAGCCCCGACCTGACGATCCAGCTCGCGCTGGCAGCCAGGGTCCAGGAGCTGCTAGACGCATATGGGACCCGAGAAGAGGATTCCACCCCATTCGGTGCCTGCGTGCACTAGCCAATACCGTATTGGGCTCAATAAAAGTTGATTCTCTCTCTCTCTCTCAGGTTTTCACAACAGTTCTGCACAGTGTCAACGATGTAGGCGTAGCACACAGCCAAAGATTCATGGAGGCATGCATGGAAATTTTTGAAGACTATCCAATAATTTGGTACCACTGCTTGTGCGTGCTTTGTGAACATGCTGTAGACTGGAGCTATTCATTGCAAAATTACTGCTTTCGTGAATCCTGCTTTGCGAAAATTGTTTCATGTCCCTGAAAGTGATTAGCTTTGTACCTAATAGCCCTTAGACGGCAGTTTTCTCAGAATATTTAAAAGCTCTCTAGTTGTACATTGTTGGTTCCTGTTGGTGTCGTGCTACCCGCTGGTTTTGTTTCTTGGCCTGAGTTTTTACTGCCACCCATGATTTCTAATATGCAAACTCGTTGAAATTTTATTTGTAATGATTGTTTACACTGCCTATGATATATAAAGTGTAAAATGTGGCTGTTAAATAGATTTTCTGCTCGCATTATTGTCGGTGTATTCTACGTGGTTTGTTGTTAGCTTATGAACCTATGATCACAAGATATCGCTTTTAAACCTACGTCAAGAACATTTGATCTTAACAATAATATTAAACCAGTGCGTTAGCTAAAACCAAGCTCGAAATGTGTGCCATTCGAAGGCCGGTCTGGAGGTGCAAATTTTCCGCTCTTTTCATGGGGCCAGAGCAGCAATCGCAATTATAACACAGCCATTTCTGCGTGAGGGCCACAAGCAGTTAGGCTGCTCGTACGCTTGCATCGATGCGTCCAAACCCTTTAAAGCGCGTTATATCGCGAGCGGATTACTCCTGATCATTGGTTTTTTGGCGTTGCTCCTGTTACTCCAATTTGTATGTTGTTGTTGTTGGTGGTAGTGTCAGTCCTGTGCCTGGTAACCGCCCAGGAACAAGAGGTTCGCAAGTGTGCATGAATGCAGTCCGAGTTTCTCGTACGACACTATCAGCACCGTTCGAGTATGCGAACATTGCGGAACTTGTTGGAAGAGTTTTCACGTCATGAGCAAGCCACTGCGAATGACGGGGAAGCTGCCGGCGCAAGGTCCGTTCGGAGAACCGCGAGATGGTGTCGGTGATAGACACAACAAGCCTCCTTGGCGCAGGCCGTCGGGGTATCGAGAAAGTACAAGCACGAAAATGCGTCCAGACCGCCCGTGGGGGTACTGAGGCTTCTTTTCATGCATGCCGGTACACCTATTCCAATGGCTCGGGCAAGGGGCATGTTTGAAGGCCCGTGGCACCTCCCCTACCTTACTGTCATCATCTCAGTGTAACCGTGTGACCATTTTAGATTAACTGGACCGTGGAGGTAGCATATACCTTCCCTCTAAGCCGAAACCTGCCTCGTAACAATAGGGCATACCACGTCTATTGAAAACATTCATGAAATAAGCTACACACTGAAGCAAATAGAAAAAAAGGGTGTCAACTCAGCAGCTGTCCCAGACTTTACTAGTGATGCTATACGATCAAAATGAATTCGAGGCAAACGTAATGAGTGGCTTTATGATTCCTGGTAGTGCTGGTCGATCCGTTTGGTTGACAATGACGATTAATCGCTCTTAAATTTGAAAAAATAAGGCACGAACAAATATGAGCCCTTTTGCTATCAGCTAGTAAGAATTCAAATGTGCTGCAGTCGCACTTAAGTCACCAAAGTCAACTGGGAAATACTTGTAATAAAAATTCACAAAGCAAAAACAAAGTTTATGGCTGTGCTGATATATATGTGCTGCTACACGTGTGCTGGTGCACATGTGGTACACACTGCAACTTCCTGCAAGGTTTTTCAGTCTTTCCTTGACTTCACCAAACTTTCAGCGTATTCACGACACCTTCCAGTCGCACTTACTGCCTGCTATTGCGTGCTCCACTAAATCTTCCACAGGTTATTTGTCATGTCATACATCGAACCGTAAGCAGGTAACTTGGAAGCCACAACAGCAATGAGCCCCACAGAACAAAGTTTTAATTGAAACCAGGTCTGTGAAGGAAGATGGTCTGGCTGAGAATCAGGTTAAGTAATAAAGGCAATGACGCCGACCGCAAGAGTAGTGAATTTGAAATGTTAACATGTAGGGTCCCACATGGCACCCCTGCGGCAATAGACATCAGGAACAAATGGGTGCTGTGCTTGAAACAGGATAAAATGCTCGAGCACGCCACCATTATTGAAAGAAAACATAAACAAAGGGACTCCCTTAGCATAGTCCGTGGCAATATTTACATAAGTGTATGTAGTGTCGAATGCTGACAACCACAAAGAAATCTTGAAAAACTGTCAAATTTTGTAGACATAATGCCAGCAGTACAGAATTGAGAGAATATAAAACAATCATTGTATTGACTGCTCGCTAGAATTCAAAGGGGCTTCCACTTACATCAAATGGTTGGCGAAACCCGCTGTGAAGGGGTTTCCGTCAGTTTGCCCCCCCCCCTTTTTTTTGAGAGCCTAGCCAGTGATGCAAAGAGGCTACACCGTATGGCACGTCCATTTAAACTTTTTGTTTTTGCTGAAGTTACCTACGATAAAACCCAAAAGGAGAGCTAAAGTTACCACCGGGATAATTTTAACCCAATGCCTAAATCACGTCTAACAAACCTAACGTAAAAATTAGTTATATCTTTTGTAACTTAACAAAGTTATGTGGGATGCAACCTAAAGTTAGATGCGATATATTCCACAGTAAATATGCTTGGGGTTCACACTTCTAAACTTATCCCGAGCAAAACAGTAGCCTATCCGCAAAGTGTTCTGTGAAAGTTTGCGGTTGCTTTAAATTTCGCAGCCTGCCTTATACTAAACTACACTGCATGATAAGACTTAGCGTTTCAACTTAGAGATCAAGCAGAAGCTAATGAGCAGTTGCACCCTCGCCTAGGCATGTGGTTTGCTTGAGATAAAGCGGGCGCACAGGTAGCACAGCTGGCAATGATCGATAATGTGCAGGCCAAACAGCCGGTTGACCCTGTCCTTATATGTGGTACCACTGCAGCAAGCCTCCAGGCAAGCAAAGCCATACGAAAAGGCGCAGCTTGCAGGCAGAGGGCTGAAGGTAACTTGCGGGGCGATGAATGACCTTGAGAGATGTAGCGCAAGGGAGCTTGATTAATTATGGGAATTAACGCGCCGAACCAACACAGGTTATGAGGCGCACCGTAGTGGACGGCTCCAGATTCATTTTCACCACCTGGGGACCTTTAAAGTGCGCCGACATCTCGAATAAACGGGCATTTTTGCGGCATAGTAGAGCTTTCGCTCTCAAATTGATCATGTCCTGCTGAACCCGAAACAAAACTTATATTCGACATAAGGTCAAGTAAAAAGTAATGATTGACGGAACCAAATTACAGCGACGCCCTTTGTAATCTATGCAACTTCATTTAAATTCTATGTTTTGCGATATGTAATGCCAATTCATAAACAAACCTTGCTGTGTTAGGTGTGACCCAGTGCAGAATTTGCTAATTTCAGTAGAAAATGCACTACGCATCTGCCTTTGTGATGGTCAAGCGGTCTGGAGCGCGTTACTGGCACGCGGACAGCTTTACAGGTGATGTGAACCCGCTACACTCTCCAGACCACTCGACAAATGCGGAATTGTCATTGCTCAGATATATACGCGATCCGGAGTCGACCATTGAGGCAGTGAGGAAGAACTTTCTGCGTTCATGCTTTCTCGAAATAAACTATAGCCACCTACAGCCGAACCTTTACACGAGACGGGAGAGAGATGGAAAGCTCTCTATTAGCGGAAAGCAAAGAGGGCTGCTCGCATGTCGCTGACATGCTACTCTGCAAGCCGCCTCGAGAAACCGAGCATCGCAGTCAACAATGGATGGTACGAAAAAAGAAATTTTTAATACAACTACTCGTGGTGCATATATTTGATTGATTGTATTGTCCAACATGCCGACGGAAGACAGGTGATGAGGCGCGCCGTAGTAGAGGGCTCCGGAATAATTTTGGCCACCTGGGTATCTTTAACGTGCCCCGACATCCCGTACACACGGCCGTTTTGCTTTTGGGGTCTATTACATATAATTGAACCGCAAACGGGCTCCGTTCAGGTTGTCCCAGTGGGAAGTACACTCCACTCTAAATAATTCAGTCTCTTAATTGAACCTTTTGGTTATTTCGAAGTTATTCTTGTCCAAAAACCTTTACATGCAATATGATGGAAAGGTAAAAGTAGTCTCGGTTCAATGGAAGTTATTTCAAATAAAAAGAATTGAGGTGACCATCTTTTCTTGATAAAATTCCACATCTTCAAACGGAAAACATCTCCGTGTTCTCTACTGATGTCGGACTCATCGCAATTTAGTCAGCACAGAGTTGGTGAAGCAGCAGGCCAGTGGAGACCCCCCGCCAGCATGCGCACCAGCCTTCTTTGTTGCGCACAGCGCCATGTAAGCAGTTTGTGTGGTGATGCTTCAGGTTCCAAGTTTAGCCAAAAGTTTCAACTATTATGGCAGCCAGCGTCGTACGCTCGGATTGGTGGCGAAATTGAAGACCTAAACAAAGTCAAGCAGGAAGACCTCTGCTGCCTAATAAAGATGCTGTTCCTTGGCTTGTTTAAGCGCACGTTCGGTTAATTCGAATTCTTTTGTTGTCTCCGTGGACTTCGTATTAAGGGGTGTGGGAAGTTGTGTGTGAGAGAGAGAAACAAAGCAAGACGTAAGAAGATTTAACATAGAGCTTTGAATGGGTTACATGGAAGACCAGATGGTCTAACAGACTGATGATATTTATTTCTAAATACCCTCAGCGACGCTGCTGTCGTGCATGAGTCACAATTTACGCATCACAATGAGACTGTGAGCACAGGGAAAATGCAGGAAACTATGACATTTTAAGCAAACACTACCTCGCGGTTTGTCGTTCGCAATGTGGCAACATGTGTGTTTCCGTATTGATATCGCATATTGTAAAATGGAGCATTGCCCAGATTACATAAAGCGTCACTGTAGTTGCGTTCCGTCAGACATAACTTTTCTTACTTGACGTTACGTTGAACAGAACATTATATTCCGTATATTTATTTATATGTGTATTTACAAAACTTGTAACCCTTGGTAACCCTGCTAAACCTTGCGTTGTAGTAGGGGTTGGAGGTGACAATACCTAATGTTCACACAAACAAAAAATCCAGCTGTCCGTCAAAGTTTATGGAGGATTTGCTTCCTGCGAGCACCTATAGAAACAGCTCCCAGGCAGCGTAGGACTGTTCGGCCTAAAACAGGCCGGGGTACTTAGGCCGGTGATTTTCTGTCCGGCCGTTTTCCGGCACCCATGTTCGGCCCATGTCCAAATGTGGGCCTTTTGGCCGTATACGGCCGTACTCCCATGGTTGTCCAATGGCCAGTGTCCGTCGGCCAGTCGACCGGCTTACGGTCATACGTCCAGATTCCAGCCGTAGGGCTCCGGCCATTCCAAAGCCACCCGTGTACGGCCGAAGTACGGCGGCCGGAGGACAGCCGAGATGCGGTCGTCGGACTCCAGCCGGACTAAAGCTACCGGAAATACGGCCGTGCTACGGGCATTGGAGTTCAGCCACAGAACGTTAACTGTACTGAGGCCGGTCACTGCATGTCACGCAAGCAGATGACTCATTCGCGCAGTGCAGAAACAGCACAAACCCAGCATTTTGGGTCTAATGCAGCCACATCAAAGTGAGCTCGCGCGCAACCACCAGCCGTCAAGCTTTCAGCGCAGCCTTGCTAATTACCAGCCTCAGTGGACAGCAAAATTCATTTATTAAACAGTGCTCACAAATTGTCTGTTCCTTTAATTGCTGTGCCTCTTTTACTGCCGAACACAGAAAATATTCAGTTCTTTTAGAGCTTGAATAGATGTATTGTCCAGGTCCTGATATCCTCTGTGGGGCGGCTTACCTGTAATAAACGGGGAAGAGGAGGGGGGGGGGCGGCGGCGGAGGGCGCATACTTTAGTGGGTTGAATTTCAGAGAGATAAATTGCGCCGCTTTAGCCAATTTCTTTTAGGGCAATATTCCGGAACACTTTCATGCTATGACTACATAAACTATTTTTATAACAGTTGCTTGACCAATTTTGATGTATATAAAACCGGCGTGAATGCCTTTACGAAGCGTTTTGGTTCTCAACAAAACACTCAGGAGCATTTAATTAAACTCCTTCACAAAAAAGTATGTCCAGTTTTTGCCCATTTTTCTTGCAAGACATTTTCTACTCGATCAATTTTCTGATGATCTTGCGCAGGGCTGATCCTAAGAAGGAGCGAACAGGTACTTTCATTTTCAATCTATTTAATGTTGTTTTCATGAGTTACGTCCACACCACTTAATAGTCCAAAAGAACTTAATTTTCTTCTAATGTCATACTACGTTCAAAAAATTCTAGACGCGTTGCGAATGACGCCCTTCTTCAGGTGGCTGCAGTTGTATCCTCTGTGTTCACGCAAGGAAAGGCGTAAAATTAGAGTTACATAATTTGTTTCAAACCAATACATAGCAATGGTAGCATACATACAGGAAACCTGCATACTGCAACGAATAGGGCAATAAATATTTTATTGGTCAAGGTTGAATGCGTAGGGTTCTCAACCCGTCGGAGGCAAACTTGCGCCTCTGGAAGTTTATTTATTATTTATTTATTTTTTATTTATTTATTTATTATTTATTTATTTTATTTATTTATTTATATTTATTTATTTATTTATTTGATGCCTGCTTGCCTTTGCATGCATTACAGAAGGGAGATACATAACACTAAGCTATAAATATGATTCTACAAAGCACGCTGAATATCGTCAATATAAACAGTTAATGCAATCATACGTGGAAGATAATTACACTGCAGTATTGATGTAAAATAAAATGAATCGCGCAAGGCGTCACCTTTAAAGGAAAGTTAATATTTGCTTTAAGCTAGCGGTCCCACTTTGCGATATGTAGAATGGCGCTTGGACATACTTCTCCCCTTGTACTCTAGTTTTCGAATGATAGATATTACGAAAAAAGTTCAACTTGTGGTTTCGTCTGTGATCTTTCACGTCCTGCCATTTCAGTTTACTTTTACTTTCTCTCATGCTAAGTTGAGCGTGCCAATTACCTAATACGAATCGCACTGACATATTCTGTATGTTTTCGAGCGTATCAACCAGCTCTTTGGTGTAGGGATCCACGAAAACACATGCGTACTCCAAGATTGAGCGCACATGAGTGAAATACGGTTGTTCTTCACTGAAATGGAGGTTCACTGAGATGGAGGTTCACTGAAATTTCGTCTCAGAAAGCCAAAAACATATGCAGCCGTAACTTTTATGGTGTGAACCTGCCTATTTAACCTCTAACCACTCCCTAAATAAACTCCTAGGTATTTATATTCCTCGGCCGTTGTCACAGCAGCATAATTTACGGTATACGTATTCAATTGAATGAAGGTTTTCTTGTAAAGGTGCTGTTAACACACTGTTTAACATCCAAAAACTTTTCTGAATCAGCACACCAGGATGTTATTAATTCGAATAAAGCTGCAGGTATACGGAATCACGTTCATTCGCTATAGTCTGGTAAACTACACAGTACTTTTGAACAAAGCTATAGGGCCAATAGTAATAACAATGCAAAAACCGATTCATTCAGTTCATAGGATGAAATGTACTACGCAGAAGGTGATATGGAACACCATCATTTGCTTTTTTGCAGTCCAAGAATATACAGTCAACCACTTTAAGCTTATCTATTGCAAGAGCCAAATCGTGCGTGAACTCAACAATCTGCGTTGAGCAAGAAAATCCTGACAAAGCCGTGTTTGCTAGGATGCTGGCGATTATGTTTAACCAAATGAGTCAAATCCCAAGAGTAGCTAAGCTCACCTTCAAACATCGGAACTAAATTAACAGCTAGGCTTCGTCAGTGACAAGGCTCTGTTGTTATCGCAATTTAAAATAATTTTTTTTCTGAGTCGTAAAATCCCATGAAGTAACATAGTGCAGGGCATGAAGTTGATCCTACCAATGCACGAGCGAGTCTCTTCTACGTTTATCACCAACAAAATAGTGCAACATTGCTTGTCGCAGTTTAATTGTAAGCAGAATAACTTGCGCTTTTGCTCGCACTTGCCTTTCTTTGGTGGGGAGTCCTTGACATGGTGGCGGTTTAGCTCCTGCGTGGTGGCGCGCTTGCTCGACGCCCTTGAAGGCCAGTTATTTTGGTGAACCTCTCCATCTCGGATCGGACATCTCTGCCGGGTCGATGTCTCCAATGCTCTCCATTTCTTGAGGGGGCGGATAGCCTCGAGCTGATGCGTCGACGAAGCCGGCGGCAGAGGCGTGGTAGCGGCGATGACTGGCGAGGCTTAGCTCACCCGTCGGTGTGGCACAGTCTTCTTGTGCAATAAATGACATTTCGATGGCCTAAAAGGTTCCCTGCTAATGTCCAGTGAGTCCTTGCACCTTGCCCGTTCACCTAGAACACTCATTACTGTTTGACAAACGATGTTCATTCATTTAAAACGTAGAAACACGGAGCGGATGAAAAACGCGACCCGTCGTTCGGCTGACTCCCTAACGGCTTTTTCTCCCCCCAGGAAAAAACTGCTCGGTCTCCTTCCAAACACGTCTGTGCATGAATTCTCGGCGCCCAGGCGCGTGCCGTTGTTCGGCTGTATGCCGTTTGCCGAAAAATGACGTATAACCAGATACCTTACGTAGGCCGGTCTCCTCTTGAAAACCGGTTGCCAAATATTCTGTGGCCATTCGCTTGCCGTAATTCGGCCGGGACAGCTAACCGAATGAAAAAACGTATATCTGGGGCCGTACGTCGGCTGTTATCCTTCATAACACTGGTTGCCCGAAGAAAACGAATATTCTACCGCCGGACGCGCGGTTCACTGTTGAAACAACGAATGCACGGCCGCCGCGCTCCGGCCGGTCTCCTTTCGAACACCAACTGCCGCAAGAATCCGCATATTCTGTGGCCGGTCGCTTGCCGTCCTTCGGCCGATTACGGATGCCCTAAGGATGCCCTAAGGCCGTACTTCGGCCGTTCTCTTTCTCAACATCGGCAGCCGTAAGAGAACTGAATATCTGGCAGCCGGTTAGCTGCCGTTGTGCGTCCGGACACGGGCGGACGGAAAAATACCGAAGCGCTGGTTGCCGAATGTTGGCCGTTCAACGCATGATCAGTGGCTGCCAGAACCTGGATGCTGGCCGGACATGCCAGAAAGCGGCCATAGACGGGCCGGTCTTGGGGCACACTTTCTGTGCCGCCTGGGAGAACATTCTAACCAACCATGAATGGTACCAAAAAAATAATTTTTCATGCATCTACTCGCGGTGCATATGAACACGAATGGGTTTCGTTTCAGGTTGTGCAGAAGTGAGTAATGTTTTAATGTGGGTTATTTGGGATATCAGTTTAACTTAAAATTTAGGTTAAATCAGACATAACTCGAAGCGTTTTATTAAAATTATGTCGTACATAACC